>JAULKK010000007.1:12273241-12288894 GCA_032355705.1 Rubia peregrina
ACTATATATAACCCTCTCCACCTTAAACCCTAACAGCTTTGGGCCCAAACCAGAACAGGAGAAAGAATGTCAATAACAGTCCAAATAGAGGACATGATATACCGTCGGGCCGGGGGCATCTCCACCTCCGAACCCCAGGCCAGGGTGCGCTCAGCCCCTCTGGACCCCCCGACTCGCTGACCGGGCCGCGAGAATCCCGTACCAACCTGTCGAAGCGGCTAATACGTATTCAAGGCATACCAACATCCCTGAGCAATAAGTAAAAAAGTGGGAAACACTCTTAAGCAAGAAAGGGGGAAAAGAACATGCACGGATGAATTCAATTTTTGAATGAGGGAAAGAACAAAGATGATAATTTGAGAGCATAGTAGAATTCTCTGGAAACGAAAGGAAGAAAAATGAAAGAGGTTAAAGGACGAAGGAAGGCAATGGAAGCGTATAAAGACAGTGGAGCCAAAATGCGGCGTTTTGGTTGACGAAGAAGCGGGTGGAAAAGGGGCTTCGCCGTTTCTGCTATAGTAAAAAATTACTTTAGGAAGAGGATTGCTGCTTTTAATATACTAGGCATGGGGAGCCTCACTTGATAAGGCCTTAGCCCATATTTAGGGATCCAATTTGTCCGAATAAGGTAAAAAACACACCCCTGACTTGATGATCAATAACATCCCTCAAATTTATTCCAACTATAAGGATCTAGCTCATGACCATCGTTTTATTCATCAATATCATCACAACTTGTTTAGCAACAACAGCTTCAGTGACTATCAACTTGATTCTGAAGGATTTTACATCAAGGAATATTATCACGCTATTCGGAAACATCATTCTTGCGAGAGGTGGAAGGGGATACATGTGACAACGTAGCCTCTCTTTTAGTAGCAACATTGCCAATGGGGCAAACACACAGCTTGGCAACATGTAAGGAGCTTTATTACTACAATGAATGGATTTAAAAGGTCAAATATAGTTTGCAGCTAAACATATTGGCTTATAGTGAATACTAGAGCATGCTCACAAGTATCAATTGTGGTCACACTGCAAATGCAAAGAACCAATTTTCCACATGTTCGTTCATTTTATTTCAATATGTAAGAAAATAATATGGACATCTAACATGGGAAGTTTTATCTAGATCCAAATCATCCATTGAAGCATCAAAGAAACACAAAAGCTCATTTTAAAGTGGATGGTGAACTTGTCACATTCAAAACATGAAGACAAGCCTCCCAGATGAGTGATAAGCAGTGGCAATGAAAACAACCAAGTCTTTGTTTCTTTAGGTTTCCTCGTTGCCATATATACCATGTCTCAGGCTACCTCAAGCAACTAAAAAATAGCGACATAGATTCCAACTGTCCATAAAAGTACAGGAAAGGATAAAACAAGTACCAGAAAAAAAGTTAACTTCTTGATGCTCTCAATCTCTACAGTAATGATCAACACTAAACTAAAATTTGTTGATCCATTTTCAGAGTTTTGGTAGTACAATTTAGAGTGGGACATGGGGAGTACAAACTAAGAGCAGCGTAATATTAGGATATGAAAAGACGCAATCCCCTAAATTACTAAAACTTCCTTATGATAAAGCTATGATTATATTTACAAAATATATGCTAATAAAAATATTATAGATGATGTAGAAGTAAATTTACATTGATTAGGGTTTGTAATATTAAGGAAAATATATACAGTGCAATATAAAGAGAACTCTAATTCTTAATCACTCGATAGAATATTCTAGTGTATCTTCTTTCTTTTTTTTACAGATGACAACTTGACATTTACAAAATCAGAATGAAGATCGACGAGGCCCTAAGGTAACCCTGACATCGTCGTTGTTCCCGCACCACCATGGACGAAGAGGTTCAAGCCTATGAAAATTTCGCATTACTAATGTTCAATGTTATACAACTTCCACCACCACCGCCAATCTTGTCATGGCAATAGGAAACCTCGTCATCTGTCCTAAAATTAGAACCTTCAATTTTTATCATACATCTAAAGATTCTAGACGGCGTCAGACTATTCTTGATGAATATACGACTTTGATTAAAAATGATACTTGAAAGTTGGTACCTTGAGATACTAAAGTCATGTAGCTGGATGTAAATGAGTATATGAAATCAAATACGATTATAATGGGTCCGTGGAGAGGTTCAAGGCTTCTTGTTTTTGGAAATAATGATGAGATAGGTATTGATTATTTTTTTAAAAAAATAGTCATGTTGTGAAACCTACTTCTGTGCATTTAGTTCTTACTGTTGTTGTCTCCCTTGATTGGACTGTTCATCAATAAGATGTTAAAAATGCTTTTCTGCATAGTTTTTTTTTTAAATAAGGAGGTTTATTTGCATCTACCTCGAAGCCACATTACATCTGTTAGTTACGCAAGTCTCTCGAAACATTATTTTAAATTTGGTTCGAGTTATTTGAATTCGGATTATTCGATTTTTGGTTTTTGATTTTTTTCCCATCCCTATCAGCTACCTAGGATTATAATCTTGTATATTATCAATGTCCCCTATATCTTAAGTCATTAGTTCCTCTACGTCAACATCTAAAGAATTCCCTTTCAAGTCCTTCAACTGAGATAAGTCTATGATAATCCTATTTGTTTCACCCAATCAAAAAATTCATCCATAGACTCAAATTTCATACCATGAAAACGAATGAGAGGAGCATCAGGGCAGGTTAACTTTTGGTGAGAAGACCTGGTCTTGACTGGAGTTGCATGTTTCTTCCCTTTGCTACTGAAGGTGACCCTTAGAATGTGAGGGTTCTCCTGGCTTCTTCTTTCGGTCATTGTAGATTCTCCAAGATTGAGAGATTTCGGCAAGAAGGATTTTTGGTGGAGTAGGTTTTGTGTTTCAACACTACTCAAATTCTCAATGAAGTAGTGAGAGCAAAATCTCAAAAAAATCATATATAATCTCTCAATTGTGGCTTGCAAAATTTCAAAAATGGAAAGAGTGTAGGAATATGGTAGCCGAAAAGATGGAAGGATGAAAATAATTTGAAAAGTAGTAACTTCTTCTCTTTTCTCCTTATTAACTGCACCCTTGCCTTTTCCCTTTCCATGAGACGTAAGATTACTTTTTCTCATTTGTCAACTCATGTCATAACTCCTTAAACTTCCAACATAGCTTCACACCTTCTATTTTTTGTCTTTCTTTTCTTCTTTCAAATTTTTCAAATTTTTCTCAACTTATATACACAAATTTAAAAAAAACACTCAAAACTGAATAAAAGCTAATAAAAGTAACTCAAATATGACATACACCTAAGTGTTGTATGAGAAACTCAAAAGTTGTTGTGTCCAAGGGTTTTGTAAAAATATCTGCACATTTCTCACATGTTGGTACATAGGCAACCACCACTTCCTTTCTTCCAACCAAATCTTGAATAAAATGGTGCCTTATATCAACGTGCTTTGTTCGAGAATGCTGAACATGATTTTTTTTTTATGTCAATTGCACTATTTTTATCACATAACACCTTTGGAGACCCTTCTTGAATCACATAATGATTTAACATCTACTTCATCCATAATAGTTGTGCAAAACAACTTCCAGCAGTAAAATACTCAGGTTCAGCAGTTGACAAGGAGATCAAATTTTGTTTCTTACCGTATTAAGATACCAAATTTGTACCAATAAAGAAACCACCACCAGTGGTGCTTTTGTGATCATCTTCATTACCAGCCCAATCAGAATCACTATAGCCAATTAGATGAGAGTCCTGATTCTTAGAATACCATATTCCATACTCAGATGTCCCACTAGCATATCGAACAATCATTTCGGCTGCACTTAAATGAGATTCCTTAGGATTAGCCTGAAATCTTGCACAAACTCCTACGCTGAAACATATGTCTGGTCCACTAGTTGTAAGATACAGGAGACTCCTATTATACTCATGTACAATTTGTGATCAACTGGAAAACATTTCTTGTCCTCAACCAATTTATCTGTAGCCTCCATTGGAGTTCGTAATGATCGAGAATTACTTAGTCCAAATCTCTTCACTAGATTCAAGGCATACTTGCTTTGACTTATGAGCACGATATTCTTTTCTTGCTTCACCTGAAGTCCTAGAAAATATGTGAATTCTCCAACTATGATCATCTCAAACTCAGCTTGCACCAAGGTTACAAAATTATGTACCATAGATGGTGAAGCACAACCAAACACAATGTCATCAACATAAATCTGAGCAATCAAAATATTTGATAATTTGTTAAGCACAAATAAAGTGAGATCTACTCCCCCTTGGCGATAACCTCTCTTAATGAAAAAGTTAGTTAGTCGCTCATATCATGCCCTTGGTGATTGTTTAAGGTCATACAGTGCCTTCTTGAGTCGATACACATGATGTGGATAGTGAGGATCCTCAAATCCTTTAGGTTGTTCCACATACACTTCTTCATTAAACACACAATTTAGAAAAGCACTTTTGACATCCATCTGGTACAGTGTAAAATTCATAGTACATGCAATAGTAAATAAAATCCGAATAGATTCTAACCTGGCAACTGGTGAGACTGTCTTATCAAAATCAACTCCTTCAACTTGAGTGTATCATTGAGCAACCATCCTTGCTTAATTTTGAGTAATCTGGCCATCGGGATCAGATTTGTTCTTGAAAATCCACTCAGTGCAATTAAACATTTACACTTTTATGACGAGGAGTGATATACCATACATCATTGCGTTAAAATTTCCCAAGTTCTTCTTGCATTGCCGCAATCCAATATTCATCAAGTAGAGCTTCCTTGTAATTTTTTGGTTCATTGAGAGAAATGAAGCATTGCAATCTTGCAAGTTCTCCGTAGTTTACCCTGGGGATTGAGCGAGTTCTTTTGATGCTAGGTTCAGGCTCCACCTGTGTTGGAACATGGAATGTATTTGGAGATGATGTTTCAACGTACTCAAATTCTTCAGGTTCAGCAGGACTATCTGAATGTTCAAATGTTCCAACATGGTCGGGCTGGTCAGGCTGACTGTTCTGTGTTGGAACATAGTCTAGATCTGGTTCATATTTTCTTCCACTTAATACCTATTTATCATCAAAATCATCCACAATGACATTTATGGATTCCATAAGAGCATGTGTCCAAAGATTGTAAACCCGATAAGCACGGCTGTTCACAAAATATCCAAAAAAATCCCACAGACAAACTTTGTCAATTGATCTCTGTCTCTGAGAATATAACACTTGCTTTAAAACACATGAAAATATGAAACATTTTGCTTCCTACCCTTATGAATATCGTATGATGTTTTGCTTGTGAATGGACCAAGATACGCACGATTTATTGTATAGCAAGTTGTATTGATGGCTTCTGCCCACCATTTTTTTTTAATTTCTTTCTCAGCAAGCATGACTCGAGCCATTTCCTAAAGGGTCTTGGTCTTCCTTTCCACAATGTCATTCTGCTGAGGAGTGATTGGTGTTGAGAATGCATACTGAATGCCAAGTTCATCATAGAAATCACTAAATTGAGAATTCTCAAATTCCCTGCCATGATCACTCCGAATTTTGACAAATTTTCCAACTGGATTTCCTTTCTCTGCCTGTAATTTTATCATCAAACTTTTGAATACATCAACATTATCATATTTTTCTTTAAGAAATGCCACCAAGTGAAATCGAAAAAATCATCAACACACACAAAGATATACTTCTTGCCACTCACACTAGGTGTATAGATTGGTCCCATCAAATCTATATGAAGTAATTCAAGATTCCTTAAAGTGGTGATGTATGGAACTGATTAGTGGGGTGAATGAATCGGTTTACCTTGTTGGCATGGTCCGTACACAATTTCCTTTTTGCTAGTGGGTTTAGGCATACCTCGTACTGACTTCAAGTTGGAAATTTTTACTAGGATTTTGTAGTTGATATGACCAAGTTTCCTGTGCCACAAGGTTCCTTCATCTTGTTTCGAACTCAGACATTTCACTTCTTGTTCCAGTAGCTAACAGTTGTCTGATGATCGAATATCTAAGAGAACTTTATCTTCGCCATGTTTCACTATGCATCTGCCTTTATGAAATTTTATTGTCATCACACAATTGACTAATACTCAATAGATTTTCCTTCATGGTCTTCAACGAGAAAAAACTAGAAAATACAAGGAATCCTTCAATATGCAATTCACCTTTTCCAACTACTCGACTCTTCTTTCCGTCGTCAGAACCTATGTTGGAACATACAACCTTGTCCTTCTTTGACATGTTGGAACACATATTATCAGTGTCTGATCCATCGTGAACTTTTGCTTCAAATGCCACATAATTACTGGTAAGTTCCTCTTCATCTTCTTCATCTTCTTCATCTTCACTCCAAGAGGTCACATATGACTTTCCTTGCTTCTTTCGAGTATTAGCACATTCAGCCTGAATGTGTCTATATCCTTCACATTCTCCACATTGAATTCTTTCTGGTTGCTTTGTTTCACCACTTTAATTTCCTGAGAACTGCTGATTTGTTTGTTCCATTTGTGTTCTACGATTATTACCAAGGTCTTGTGGCCGAGGTCTATTTCCGCCCAATCTCTCTTGTGATTTCTTATTCAACTCCTTCTTCAGAATTCTCGAGAAATTATTAATGATAAATGCAAGTTTTTCAATACCATCATCACTATCAGATTCATGAATGACCCATGACAACGAGACTTTGAAAGCCAACTCTTTCTGTGTTTTCTTTGTGGGCTGTTCCATTTTCATTTCATAAGTGTGTAGTGATCCCTATAGTTCATCTAAGGTCATCGTGGCCACATCTCTTGCTTCTTCTATTGCAGCAAATTTCATCACAAATCTTTGAGGAAGTGATCTCAAAGTCTTTTTCACCAAATTGGATTCCTTGTAGATTTTTTCAATTGATATGCCATATTGGTGATGTCTCTAAGTTTCCCATTAAATATAGCAATAGTATCATCCTCCTCCATCTTCAGTTCTTTGAACTTTGTAGCCAACATCTGTTGTTTAGACTCACTTACACGACTCATTCCTTCATGCACAGTCTGAAAAATATCCAATGCTTTATTTGCCAGATGACATGTAGAGATGAGGTTAAACCAATTTTCATTCACCGCTGTAAAGATATCATTCTACACTTTTGAATTTGGCAGTGAAGTCTTCAGTTCATCTGGAGTCCAAGTTAACTTAGCTTTGAGTTTCAGCTTCTTCGTACTTGATTCTCCTTCTCATCTTTTGAGCTATATTCGGTATCTTCAGTTGGATGAATCCATTCTGTTTCAATAAAGTGCTATAACAGTTTGTCCAGTGAGTTAATAAAAACTCTCATGCATGCCTTCAAATAATTGTAGTTGGTTCCTTTCAGGAGTGGTGGCCGAGGCACTGAAGCTCCTTCTTTGGTCGCCATGGTAAAACCGGATCACACTTTCCTTGACACAACCAAGATAGGAGTAAGTGACTTAGCTCTGATAACAAATGAAATTTGGTTTTACCTAATTAGCTTATTTATTAAAGCCGTGTTCCAACATAACCTATCTAACCAAGCAAGTAATAAAATACAAGAACACGCAAGACTTGGTTACGCAGTTCGGTGAAATCCACCTAAATCTGCGAGGCCTGGCCCAGTTCAGATTGAATCCACTAATCAGAAAGATACAATATAAAGTACACCATACAATTATACTTATCTTATCTAATTATAAGATGTGAATTCTGCAAGCTCCCTATGCTACCAATCTGCCTTGACCAGACTCCCTTTGACCTCAAAACTCATCGACACTGGATCCCCTCCTCCTGAGAAATTTAGGTATAAAATTCTGAACTCGATCAAAAGGTTACCGTATGTTAGAACATATGTATGCTGGAACATATGTATGCTGGCTCTTGCAATACTCTCATAAAGATAGAAAATTCGAGTGCATATTTTCGCGATTAAATTCATGAGTTATGCAATCGTGTTGTCATCTATATAAAGTCCATGAGCATATCGGAATTCTCCATCTTTATCTCCACAATATTCCAATTCCATATATGCTTTAGAATCATATCCAAATCCCATAAATAAAGGAATTTTCCTTATCTCAACATATCCCATAATATTCCATAAATTCAATTCCACAATTATAGGAATTTTTCATAAACCCATTATGCTTCAATAACACGCCTAAATCAATGTTGCAAAATCTCCAATCTTACATAAATCAATATCACCGCAATATTTATAATCGCTTAAAATCATTTAGGTTTCAGCTTTCCATATGTTCCAACATGGAAAGTTTTTCTTTTCCAAATTAGTTCAAATACCAACTACATAATAGATGCAAGCCACGTGACTTTACACCGTTTTTCTTGGAAAGAATTTAATTTCTTGGTTCTCTAAGAAGCAACCTAGTAACCTACTATGTCAAAATCTTCGACTTAAATTGAATATAGGATTGTTGCTTATACTGCGGCATACACAATTTGGCTTCAACAATTCTTGCAGATTTGGGGTATTTTTCCGTCAACCTGTTACTCTTTATTGTGATAATTTTCTACAACATATCTTATTGTCAATCTATTTCATCATGATCGTAGCAAGACTACCACTTAGTTCGTGAAATGGTTGCACATGGAGGTTTTGTGTTAGACATGTTCCGACGTAGTTCCAAGTTACTGATATTTTTACTAAAATACTTTCGATTGAGTTGTTTATAAACATTGTTTCAATCTATTTGTTATTACACCACGTAAAGATTGGACGTATTAGGGTAAAATGTTAGAATAGACTTTTTCATATAAATATAATCCATATATAAAAAGTGTTAGATCTATAAATAGATATGACACAATTATTCTCAGGTACAATATCAAACTAAAACTTATGTGTTTTCACAAGCCAATTCAGTTACTTGATTAATCCACAACTCAAATACAAAGAACCATTTTTTTAAACATGGAACCTTATACTATACCATACTTCTTACAACTAATTTAAAATATTAAAAAAAGAGAAAAAGAAGACTTTTTTCTTACAGAAAAAGTTTTCCTATTTTTCTACATTTATTTTTAACAAAATAATAGAAACCCCTATTAGTGGGAACATATTTTTGTTTTTATTTTTGATCTAGTTTTGTTTCTAAAACAACATAGGAATTAATGGATTCTCCAAATGAATGTACATACGAGAAACACAATGGGCCAAACAAGTGGTTATTCACAGAGAAACAACCGGTCGTTCACATTTCCATTTCTTTCAATACCCTATAAAAATGCCCCAATACACCAATCTCAAGAGGATACAAACAGGTCAAACATATAGAAAATAGGGGGGAAAAGAGAAAAAAAAAGAAATGGAAAAAACTCTTATTCTCGTTTCAGCCCTTTGCTTCTTAGCACTCGCCAGCAGCCTCTCCCACGCCCAACCTGCTGGCGACGGGAAACCCATGAAAATCGTTGGCAACGTCTACTGCGATCCATGCGACGTGGAGTTCAAAACCCCCCTCAGCAAGCCCATCCCCGGTATGTTGTATCGCTTACCGTAGTTTAAATCAAGTGGTGTCAATTGTACCCTCATATTTACATTTATTCTTACATGAATGCATGCAGGTGCGAAGGTGCAGTTGAAATGTAGGAAGAGAGAGGGCGGGGTGGAGACCCTGTCGATGGACGCGGTTACCGATGATAAAGGAACCTACACCCTCATGGTGATAGGTACGTAAATGAGTCGAATTCAGTATGTTGGATCGTAATCGAATCAATGCAACATTATAATATTGCTATAGATAAATGATTCTAGCAATCATTGTCGGGTCAGATCAGAAACTGACAACACCAGTGACAGGTGATCACGAGGAGGATCACCGTTACGTTATACCATGCATGCGTTCTACATAACTTGATATGCTATATAAAATGATTATAACAAGCATTGTCGGCTCAGATTAGAAACTGACAACACTAGAGACAGGTGATCACGAGCAGGAGATCTGCGAGATCAATGCGTTGGAGAGCCCCGACCCAAAATGCAACCTATTGTTCAAGAACGTCGATGCTGCGAGAATCGTGCTGACGGAGAACAGCGGCATCCAGGGCACCGAGCGTTACACCAACCCACTGGGGTTCAAGACCTCCCATGAAAACATCGACGCCTCCTGCAAAGAGAAGCTCGATGAATTGGGCATTGACGTTACACCTTGAGCAATTTCTGGCATTTTTACTTGTCATGTTTTCCGCAAAGATTTGTAGGATATCAGTGTTTTGAAATCACGGTTTTGATTTGAGACCTAGCCAGAACAGTTATTAAATTACCAATCACACTGTTTGATTATTCTCCATATGCATATTTGTAATATTCTTCACTTGCATATTGTTAAAAATTCAAAGTTACGGCTTATTTATTGATCACAGTATTTCACTTTACTGTGTGTTTGGCTGTGATAATTACTCTTTGACGTGTACTTATTCCGTCAAAGTGACTATTATTATTATTTTTGGAACGTTTTAAAGATTTTTTTAATACTAATTTTCTTTCGAGTTTTGAAAAAAGAAACAAGTCTGATCGATTTTACCCTCTTGTGCTTGTTAAAGATACAAATTTAGAAAGGGTGAATAACTAAATTTGAGATGAATTTGGGGTGGACAATAAAACAGAATAAAAATTACGTACACATATGAATTACAAATAAGAGGAAGAGGAAGTCTCATGAAAGATGGCATATCCATGAGATTATGGACATGCTATTTTATTTTGAGTCTGTTTCATGCAAGACCGTCTCATGCTGAGACTAGAGACTAAAGGAAAAATAGGAAAATGGCAAACCAAATTTGGGGGAAAATCTACAATTAAAAGGGGCTCGGGGTCTTTAATGGAAGTCGCAAAAAACATCAGGGACCAAACAACAATTACGTAAAATTTGACAAAACCCTTCCCAGCCTGAAGGTGTGACTCTAAACTCTCGCCCAAAACATGCTTCAATAAACCTCTTCAACCACAGACGCTCAAACATCACTTTCTCACCCAAATTTCTTTCACAAACACCAAATCCTCCAACCGTTGTTCATCATCAACAATCATCTGCGGCGAATTTGAAGAATCATCATCAACAATCATCATCAACAATCAATTAAGTTATGTACAACTACATTTACGTATCAATTTAACATCAATCATCCCACATCTGTGAATCAAATCTTTTGAAAATTACAGATTCAAAGCTCGAATCATGACTGAAGAAGGTGATTTCCAGATCGATAATCAATTAGCAATCATAGAGATGAAGCAACAACAGAGTCAACCGCAACAAATTGAATCAAATGTCAATGATGAAGATATCGTACTTGTTTCACAAGGTAGGTTGCTAATCTTTTTGTAATTGATTCTAAACTCTCAATTTTTTGATTTGAAGAGCAAAAAACTGTGTTTGAAAAGTCCGATTTGTACTAATAATTTTCCATACATGTTGATTTGTCTTTGAACAGATCAACATCTTATTAATTTGCTGAAATTTTTGTTTAAAACGTCTAAGCTTTCACATGTTGGCATTAAACAATGTAATTGAGCCTCCTGCACATTATGAAAACAAATGTTTGCAGCTGAAGATATAATTTATAGCAGATGATGTTCATGTAAATTAGCATAATGTTTTAACTACGTATATCGCATGATGGTAAAAATTGACGGAGCATGATCAGGATTACAATTTGCAACAAACATAGTGTGATCTTACTTCTGTCCTGTTTGATGTTACAAATATATGACATGATGTTTTGACCATTCAACATTATGCTGGAAATTCACCGAGCATGTTCATGATTACATATTGCAACATCATTATGTGATGTTGAAAAAAAAGTCGATCAGCCTATACGTTACAAAGTATCTGATTTCAAATTGCAATTGGAAACAATACAAAATATGATGTTGTTTCTATGATGTTGGATGTTACAAATTTATGGCATGATGCTTCGATATAAACATAAGTTATATAATTCCTGAGTAATAGCATGCTCAGATTTCATTGTGTTTTATTTTATTTTATTTTCTTTCAGATAATGGTTTACCGAACTTGTTGGAGATTGATCAAACTGAATCCTTTCAAGCGTACGAGTGAGTACATGGAAAGAGGTTGAAACATTATATCGCATACATGTAACTTCAATTGGATTTGTTGTATGGAAGTTGACACAGAGATCATCGGAAAAATTAATTAGAATCATCAACAAACACAAATATAGTTGGTTGAGAAAGATAAGAATAACCAACAAAGATAACTTTTGAAGTTCTCGATCCGCCAAAAAGAAAAACTAAGGGAAGAAATTTAAGAGTGAATGGTATGTTTGAAAGGAAAAGCAAGTGAGAAAGGAATTTGGTTCTAGGACATCAAATGCTCCCTTGATCTAAAACCAACTTGCTGTGAATTGACCATTATTTACTGTCATACTATGATGTTATAGTGTTACGCTGTGATGATTCAATTTTTTGTTTGATGTTTTACAAAAGTAATGTTGAGGATGCTGATTAAACAGGATATTCATATACTCCACAACACTTATACATTCCATTGTTGTTGCATTTGAATTAAATTTTTCCACATTCCATTTCTGTTCATTGATGTTATTTTTTTACATGATAATTTATGAATGTAAGATGATTCAGATCGCTTTTATGTATATTAGTTATGAACAACTAATTTTAATATTTTTTATGCAATAAATAAAAATCAAACACGCATAAGTCAAAATCAAATGAATTCAAAGAATCATCACCGGGACAAAAAAAAACATATAGAGTTGGCATATAAAAGTGGCAACCTGTAATGTTAATTTTTGCATTAATCTTTTATAATGTTAATCGTCATGACTATCAAACCATTACACATCATTCATCACAAAAGGGTTCAAATGGCCTAACAAACTCCTAACATAAAAACTGAAAGATCCAAATCAAGCTAAAACATCAATAACAATCAAGCACCTTAACACTAACAAACAACCATCATAACCGAAAAATCAATGTCAAATAATTCATCCTAAACAATAAAATTCTATTTTTTCCCGACTTGTTTCCCTTCGCCGCTGACTTTTTCACTGACTTGGCTTCTCCTGCTGGTTTTAAAGAGGGAAACTGTCATACTCCATCAGCGAAAAGATCAAAGGTCGACTACGGTCCCCTGTTTAAGGGAACACTTTCTGGACACTAGTGGAAAGGGATTTATTAAATGCAGCGATAGAAGGCGGTTCTTAAGGAGCCACTTTTAATTAGGATCTGGATCAAGTTCCAAATTTGGAACTCCCTCTTAGGTCATGCATTTAATTTTATAGACGGTTTGAAATCGATCTGATGCGAATATCAAAGGGACATATGAAAGGTGCATGTGAATGTACGAAATTATCATTGGAGTAAATTTATAATTTCAATCATGGATACGTGGAAGGAGTACATCGTGTGCATGAAGAACGTCCCTAGAATACATTTGATTATCATTCTAGGAAAACCTAAAAGACTTTGGCCAAGAATGCACAATACTCTTTTTCCCATTAGATTTTTAGTAAGGTTGGCCAAGTGAGAGATGTGGACAACCAAAATCATACTTATTTCACGCCTCGTTTCATGAAGTCCAGAAGAAAGAAGCTAGGATTTATAAATTCATAATTTATAAATATTTAACATTTGGCCAGATGGGCCTTGTAATAGGTAGATTTTTGGTTGAATATATTAGTTAGTTGATTTATTATTATTGGCAAAACCATTAAATTTGCTTCCGGAAATTTGTTAGTCTATTCAGAATTAGATTAGGACATTTAGTTGTAGTTATTTTAGGACAAAGAAAACAAATCATGTTTGAACTAGGTTTCTGCAGAATCATGTATTCTTTGTGTATGCAGATTTCTCCATATAAAAAGGGAGAGATGGCCGAATTATTTTAACCTTTTATCAATAAAATATTCTGAATTTTTTAGTTATACTCATTTCTTGCGAGCGTCTTCATTGTTGCTTAATCTTTCGGGTTAATTAACTATCAATGACCTTGTGAACTAATCATGCGAGCTAGCTAGTGAGCAAGTCGAGATTGAGAATACCCCAAGGGCTAGACTCTTGAATTTCATGCGGCCACTTTATGCTTTGGACGAGATCCCTATTGTTGTCAAAGATCTAAAATTCTTCAATTCAGAGTTTTTCCAAGGGGATTCATATCAGTTGGTATCAGAGCAAAACGAAAGAACCTGTGGCAGAAATCTTCAGGGTTTTTCAAGTTTTGCATATCTTTAGCTTCAAAAATTTTGTTATAAATTTATAACCTCTTTCGTGTCATATTTTAACTATTATTTGTTGATCTTTCTTAGTAGAAGGATTGAATGTAGAGTCAAAGGACATCGAAGGGTCTGAGAGTTAAAATACTTCGGTATTACTATCCGCCTTCACCTTCATCAATCAAGTCAGGAGGATGTCGAAGGGTATGAGCTTTAAAAAGTATTATCCACCTTCACCTCCCCGGTCATTTTCATGGTTTTAGGTAGCTTATACAGTTTATGCGCTTGCGATATTTTTCGTCAACTCTTCTGAAAAATTATTGCATGCTCATAATCCTATCTGTTTTCTTTATCGTTCTTTGAATCCGTAATCTTGAATTGTTCTTTGATTCTTGATTAAACCTTATAAAAAAAAAAGAGTCTTTTGTGCCTTTTCCAGATATAGTGTCATATTCCTTATCCTTGCGATCTTGAATACCTCGAAATTCATTTGAATGAGAAAGTTGCCGCAGATTTCTTATTCCAAGTTTTTTATAGGCGATTTTGCATTCCAAAATTTTTGAAAATTAAAACAAAGAGTACAAGAATTTTGGGTTTTGAAATCGGAAAACAAGGGATTAAAATCAGAATTTTGGGGCTGTTTTGTAATTTTCAAAAGTTTGGGGGCTGTTTTACAATTTTGAAAATTTGTAAAATTGCACACGTTGGAATTATTTGGGGAATAAGAATAAGATATTGTGTGATTTATTTTGGGTAAGAGTCTAATTTATAGATGAAAAATAAAGAAGAGAAAAAGGAAATCCGATTTGAAAAAGGAAAAGAAAACAAAATCCTAATCGGAATCGGAAAAGGGAGTTCAATATTTTTGGGCATGCGAATTGGAGAAGAATTTCATCTTGGGCAGCAAGTTAGTACCAAAAATCCTTTTCAAGGAAGGATTAAGGTTGGAATAGCTAATCCAAATTGGTTTTGGAAAAGTTTATTCAATTTTCGGAACTTCTTTGTCTCCTATATAAAGCATTCTTGTTTTGATCATAACTTCTTCATTACATCTCCTATTTGTGCCATTAAAATTGAGTTTTGTTCCTTATTGTTTCTAAAATTTGGAATTCCAGATCCTAGAGCCCAATTTTGAGTTTATATATTTTTAAATTTTGAGAAAAGATCTGCATTACTTTACTCCTGTATTGCTTTGAATTTGCGGTAAATTGATCGATTTCCCTCATATTAGCCTCTGTCTTGTGATTTGTGAGTGATATACACTTGGTGAGCGACCTTACTAAAAAAAGGGGAAGGGGGGAATGTTTACTAATCAGTTGTTTCTTCTTAATGGTGGATGGTCCATTTGTCTCGCCTTTTGTTGGCGGTCCCAACAATCGACCTATAATGAATGCCATGAATGTCATGAATTTATTAATAAGTGATGTTAAGAGATTGTCTGGG
>JAULKK010000007.1:12312389-12322954 GCA_032355705.1 Rubia peregrina
ACCATAATGGCGCATTTTTAAAATTTGGGTACCAAATTGTGAATTTCGATTAAAAGTGGGTATCATTTTGGACAATTACTCTATTGAAAATATATGTTATAGCGAATCTAACTATGCATCGCACAATAGTATTTATACAAATATCAATTTAATTTTAGGGTCAAAATTAGAAAGTTTTAACTACGTGAATAGTTAAATTGCAGGTTGAAATGAGACAGAGGGAGTATGTGACTATGTACAAATTTATGATGTTCTTTCAATACTACATCCGTTTCGTTGGATGTGGCACTATAGTTTTAGTTGCTTGGATTTAGGTGAATAAAATAAGCGAATGAAATTGAATTTAGAAAGGTTAAAGTAGAATGAGTGGATGAAATTAAAGAAATCTTGCCATAAAGGAAAATGTTCCAAATTCACAAAAACAACAAAAAAAGAATACAAAGACTTGAGTGAGACGATGTCACTCATTCTTATGGTGAGACAGATGGTCTAAATATAATTATTTAAGAATGAGAAATGACATAGGGTACATTATGTAATTTTGAAAAGTTTACTTATTACTTTGCCTCACCATAACTTATAGTGAGACAATCTCATATGAGTCTTTCTAAAAAAAAAGTGTGTCACATCCAATGAAACATATGTATTATACTTTTTTTTAATATTTGTGTTTTTCACATTATCATATACAAGTTCTATATTTTAAAATTTAAATTTGTGATGATTTTAATAAAAACTATGGTTTTTATTACTTTAATATGATGAACATTTTACTTTGTATTTCAGATGTTATTATTTTAGTATGATTTTTACTAACGAAATTTAAACTTATGACGATTTAGAAAATACAATATATTTATTTTATTTGATTTTTTTAGAATTTTGATTTTCTAGAACCATGGTGAAAATGCAATATTTTCTTTTATGTTTTACAATTTTAACGTGATTTTTTTATTTTAATAAACTTAAACTTGTGATGATTTATAAAAATAGATGGTACTTTATAATTTTTTTGACATTTGACGATTTAGATTATTAATATATATTATTTTCATTTTAAACAAATTTTAAAACTTGTAAATTTTTTGAAAAGAATATTGATGACGTTTAACCGTTTTCTTTTGACATTTTGTATTATGAGTTTAGTTTTGTTAAATATATTCATTATACTTTCAACCAATTACCTTGTAAAGTACTTAAGCGGTATGAAGACAATCTTTTTCTTATTTGTCTATCTCAAATGAAGAGACACTTTTCTTTTATGATTTTTTTTTTATTTTATATTCATTCTCATCCATTCATTTACATTATATTCTGTCATCTCATTCTTATACTTAATCACATCTACTCATTTTATCAGCTAAGCAATCTATACTGATCACAGTCCCTTATAAAAATATAAAGTCTAGTTAAGCTGAAAAGTTATGTTTTCAACTTACTCCATCTGTTCTAGCTGAACTTGCACTCTTACTTTTTGAACACTATTCTCTAACAAAATTTAATCACATATTTGAATAGATATATATTGTTCAATTCGTCGTAAAAAGTAGTTATGTTTTCAACTTATGTTTATTGTAAAAAAAAGAGCCCATAGTCATGTTGTATACATATTGAATTCTTATACATATTTGTTGCCATGTCCAGAGTTGGAAGACATTGAGAGTCTAAAACGGGTCGGATGGGAAATGGCTAAAACTTGTAGAGGCCTTCCTTTGGCAGTCGTGGTTCTTGGAGGGATTTTGGCTTCCAAAAAGAAATTTATTGAATGGGAAGCAGTGGCTAAAGACGTTCGATTCCAAAAAAGTGTGGGAGAAGTAAAAGGCATTATGGCTCTGAGTTACTATGAATTGCCATACTATTTGAAGCCTTGTTTTTTGTACTTGAGTGTTTTATCTGAAGATGAACGCATGGATGGAGATAGACTGTATAATTTGTGGATAGCCGAAGGAATGGTTTTCGCCAAAGATAAGAGAGGAAGCAATGAATCAATCAAAGAAGTTGCCCGGCAGTACATGGGCGAGTTAGTGAAGCGATGCATGGTTATGGAAGAAAAGGCACAGCCAAAACTACTGCACATACCTGAGGAATCTCCATTGTTTTACCTCCATGACCTTATGAGAGATATGTGCAGGGAAAAGGCCATAGAAGAAAATTTTATGAATGTCTTGAACTACGGATCTGATGCTATGGAGTTGGAAAACTCCATCTCTAACATCCCTAGAGTCATGATCAATTCACTGAGTCCAGAGAATGTTGTGATATCATATGATCATATGGATGTTTGCAGAAGTTTGCGTGCTCTTGGATTTCGTGCTAGACATCCAACGGATTTGACAGTACAATTGAAACAGTTGGGAATCAGCAAGTTCATGATGCTAAGATCGTTGATCATTGAAGGGGTGAAGGATCCGGTGGCTGTAAATAGAATGGCAGATGGTGTCTCCAAGTTGCCAATAGGTAAACTTATTCACTTGCGACAACTAAGTTTGAGGGATTGTGAATTAGTAATGTCACCCTCCTCTATAAGCAACTTGGAACACTTGGAGATTCTGGATTTGGATGGTTCCATCATAATGTGGACGAATAAACATGAAATCAAGGCAAGAAGATTGAGACATCTAATTTTTCCCAAAGATGTTGAGATTGGTACTGTTCCTGCACAGATTATATGTGTCCCAAGTGATCTTGAGGTAATAGATGGTCCCTTTCCCAATTCTCGCCTTGGTGTTAAAAATTTGTCCCAGTTGACTAATGTCCGAGAATTAGGATACATAAATTTTGGAATTAGTCACAAAGTAAATGATGTGGAAGATATGCTCAAGTGCATATTAAATTCACACCATCTCAAAGAAGTAGGAATCTTGGATGGAACTAATAGACTTTTCATGGAAGAAAGAGGATCGGTATTTGTTAGAGAATTGCTCAGTAGCAATGCCCAATCCGTTTGTCTTTATGGACCCCTGTCTCCTTCCACATTACCTGATTATGATTCTCATTTCGCGGGAAACCTAACTACACTGGTATTGTCATATACTAGGATAGAAGAAGATCCAATGAAGATACTGGAAATGTTTCCACACTTGCAAGAGCTATGTCTTGAGTTTGAGGCCTTTCGTGGGGGGGAAATGGTTTGTCATTCAATGGGATTGACCCAGCTCAGAATTCTGATGCTTAGAGGTTTGTTGAGTTTAGAGAGGTGGATAGTGGAGAAAGGTGCCATGCCTAATCTTTTCCAACTGGTGATTACAAGTTGTCATAAACTGAAGGCGATTCCTGAAGAGTTGAGATCCATCCCTGCGCTAAAAGAACTTGTGATTAACGATATGCCTGAAGAATTCGTGAAGGAGAATGTTGTCAAGTTTAGTCAGGTGCCTTCAGTTCTCATCGACTCTTATTATTGAAATTCATGATTCCAGTCCATAATCCTTGTAAAAATGAAGATGACTCATCAGTCATCACTAGCAAGATTGCTAGTTACTGTGTCATGCTATACCCATTTATAATTATTTATGCAAAAATAAATAAGTTTATATATATGGTTTCATATTGATTAATAATCATCATCGTACTTGCTTGCTTGAAAATATCACGACAAAGTAAAATGAATATTTTGTAGACTCATAGTTCACTTTAATAATAACTGCTTGTATTTATATATTTTTCACATTAATATTTCGTACCCCCTCTTTATATATATAAACACTGTATAAAGGTCCAAATATTTCAAATACAAGGGTATAAACAGTCCCAAGAAGGCCTAAAGTATTCTTCAGTATCATGTTTCGTTATTTACACTAATATTCCCAAATGTTTTGATTACCAATGGCACAAAAATTGGAATAAAGAAATTCAAATTGAGAACGAGGTATAGACCCTTAGTGAAAATGTCCACAAGTTGAAAATCATAAGCAACATGATAGACGTTGAGCTTGCTTGTAGCCAATATCACGAACAAAATTATCATCAATGTCAATATGCTTAGCTCTCTTTTGTGAAATGGTATTTTAAGCAAGAAAAAAGCATTATTTGTCACACAACAACTACTATGGTGCAAAAGTTGATACTCGAACCAACCAAGCTAAATTTGTTGCTTTGTTAGCCATGGTTCAATACTTGGATCCATAACCAAATCCAAACATATTAGGTTTTTCTTGGCATTCCAAGAAACAAGATTTCCATTAAGAATGATAGCATATCCATAAGTCAAAGACGAGTTCCCAAACAATGAGCCCAGTCTGCAACTCAGTAACCAATTACTTTAGGACTACTTTGAGAAAAACCAGGGTGCTGGTACATATACACCATTTCCTCTAAGTTTCCATGGAAGAATGCATTTTTTCTGTCTAACTGATGAATGAGACAATTGTGAGACAAAGCAAGGCTGAGCACAATGCAGATTGTAACTGGTTTGACTACCAGACTAAAAGTTTCCTCCCTATCAATGCCCACCAATTGAGATATGCCATTACCAATAAGATGAGCTTTGTATCGCTCCAAGACACCATTAGAGTTGAGTTTATGTTTGAACAACCACACACATCGAGTGATATTGGTATTGGGTGGCCCGACACCAACACCCGGCACCCATGTCTTATTTTTAATTAGAGCATGATATTCATCAGTCATGGCTTGCTTGTAGTTAGGGTCCTGAAGGACTTGGATAGGATTTTTAGGAAGTGGGGATGGGGTAGTGGAGACACATAAGTTAAGTCGGTGTGGTGGTTTGAAGATTTCATAATGACTACAATTGGTCATTTGTGGTGAATTGGGAGGTGGTTGTGGGGGACTCACTAGTGGAGAACCCTTGATTAAAGACACTTAGAGAAACCGCCTTTGATAAGGATCCGAGAGAGGTTCCGAGTTTGGAACTCCCTCCTAAGTCACCCCAAAATTTTGAAAGACAATTTTTAATTGATTAAAGGTTGTTCTTCTTTAATTGGCATTAATTAAAGATGAATCTATTAAAGGCGGTTCCATGATAGAACCGTCTTTAATTTGGTGTTTTTTATTGGGCTTTTTGTTTACTATATAAATTAAATCCTTAGTTTTTTCAATCCACTCCAGCGCTTCCCTTAGGGTTTTTGAAACCCTCTCCCTCATCAAAGGCTCCTCCTCCCTCCCTATAAACCTAAGTTCACCTCCGACCTTCCTTGTACCCTCAGCCCTCATCCACTCGATCTCTACCTCTGTCTCCCTTTAAGCGTAAGTCCACCGCACACTGTCCTCCGCTGCTCCTCGTTGGAGATTAAACCCATCGCCGCCGCGACGGTGGGGATACCTCCTCCACTAGAGACCATGGGAGATTCCTCTGTCGCTCGCTACTCCGCATTTGCCCACTACTGGAGGCAGCACCGCTGGATTGGAGGCTGCGCCATTTATTTGCTCGATCTCTTGTTGCCTTGCGGACAAGGCATCTTGAAAATCTCCAGATCTACCCCCATTTGTTGGTGCTCCTCAGCCGAAGAAGGCCACGAGCTTTCGGAAACCTTTGGTTTCCGGCACCCTATTTTTAGAAGGTCAGAAATAGGTTCCAAATTTGGAACCTATTTTGGACCCTATTAAAGACGTTCTCGGAACCTCCTTTGATAGTTTTTTTTATCAAAGTCACAAACTACAAGGTGACTTCTCTGGTTCGATATAACCGCCTTTAATAGGTCATTCTCCACTAGTGACTGGGCGATGAAGACTATGTTGGGCTAGTTGGGGGACTAGTTCGAGGAGAAGGAACATGAATTTTAGAAGTAGGCAAAGAAGGAGGCATAGTGGTTGCCTGAGTAGGGAGAAGAGGTTTTATTGAGGGAGGAGTCTTATGTGATTAGATATGATTGGTGATGTATGGAGAGATATGGTGTCCAAGAATCATAAGATGGAGACTTTGAAGAATGTAACTCGCAAAAGGGGAATATATTTTAATTAAACATGACGTGTTGAAAGATGAAGATTTTATTTGTCGACAAGTCAAGACATTTGTATCTCTGGTGATTACTTGGAAACCCAAGGAAAACACAGAGGATAGTTTGAGTTTGGAGTTTATTGATGCCAGAGGATGGGAGATGAGGGTAACATACACATTCGAAAATGCGAAGGGAGGGTATGTGGGTTGACGATGAAAGGGGCTAAGGGTTGAGGAAAAGTTTTGGTTGGCATTGCTAGTAAGGATGTTGTGAAGGTATATATATATATTTCCATCTCAAGAGCGTGGTATTAGAATGGGGGAGGTCAATTAGAATGTAGAACAAGAGTGTGGATGGTGTTATTAAGAGTTTTAAGTTTAAGTTTAGATTTTCCATTTTGGTAGATTGTGTATGGGCACGAAAGTCAAAATTTTATCCTATGGGAGGCAAAATTTTTTAGGAATGAATCATTTTAAAATTCTCTATCATTGTCACATTGAAAAGTTTTTATTCTATTTTCAAATTGAGTTTTTATGAGAGTGAGGAAAGTTGAGAAGATTTCAAAGACTTGAGATTTAGAATGGAGAGGGAAAGTCCGCAGAAAATTGGTGAAGTCATCTTTAAAAATGGATGTAATATCGATGACCCATTTTACTCACAACAGTGGATGTCCATAAATCACCATGCACAATATCAAATGAGAAAAAAGTATGTGTTTGAGAAGGAGAAAATGGTAAATTAATGTGTATACCAAGTTCACACGAGTTACAATGAAAATATTGACTAAAAAGATAACATGGAATAAGATAGCTAGTGCGATGTATTTAAGATAGGTATGCGGGGGTGTCCAAATCATTTGTGCCAGAGAGTTGAAGTGGTGGTGGTAAGAGCGTAGGGATTGAAGGAGGCTCGAGAGAGGGAAGATGTGATTGGGTAGAGGTCGCCAGAATTATTGCATCACATAATATGTGTCCCCATCATAAAATCCTTCACATCATAGCTAATAGGTTAAAAAAGACGGTGTCTGAATTATCAGTCGTGTGTTTGCAGATAGAGTTAAGATTTTTAATTAAATTAGGGGTATAAAGGACATCGAAAAGAGAAGGGGAGGGGGGGGGAAGAAGATGAGTGTTAGCATAATCTTTTATTGTAATTACATGACCATTACCGACTATAATATTTCTATGATTGCTCAAATTAGAATAAGACGAGGGTGTACCTTTGTCCAAGGTCATGTGAGAGGTAGCTCCGGTGTCCATGTATCAATTTTCATTCGGTATGGGCTGATAGGCCAAGAGGGCCTACTGAGGTATGGGCCCTAGGATAACTTGTTTTGGGCTTGGTGGAAAATTCCAAGAGTTTGTTGAAGGAGTCCAAGATGTTGAAGTTGGATATGGGCAAGGAAGAGCTTTTGGCTTGCAGAAGAGGCCCAACAATATAGGTTAAATGACAAGTAGCTTGAATGATAATAACCTGCTGCATTCCTAGTATTTTTCCATGGACACTGAAGTCTGCCTCCACTGTAGCCTCGGTCGTCGCCTCCGTGCAGACGATTGTGACCGCCGCCAAACCTCCATCTTCCAATGCGTCTGCGTCTCCCGGTTCTGCCTTGACCTCCGCTACTGTGGTTATTGGACTTCCAAATATTGGAGGCAACGGGAGAAGAAGACCCATCACCATTGTTGTCGGTGTGAGAAGACAACCCTCCACTGTTGTCACCGGTCATGAAAAGTGTTGCTCCGCCCTCGCCAAGAGTGGCAGAACTCTTATTCCAGGGAGTCTCCTCAAGGGTGAGCATCGATCTAGCCTTGTAGAAAGGCGGTAGTGGATTTCTTTGTTGAATAATCATAGCCACACCCTCATATCCATCGGATAGGCCGGTGACTAATTGAAGAACAAGCTGATTGATGCTGACAGGTGCATCAACGTTACTCAGGTTATCAACAATCATTTTGAGATTCTGACAATAAGTAGAGACGTTGAGGAAGTCATTCATCTTAATTTGACAAAATAATTATTCTAGTAGTACTACCCGAGCATTCTTGTTGTCTTAAAATATGTCCTTTAACCGATCCCAGGCTTTTTGAGCGGACGATCCAGGTTGGAGAATGGTGTGGAGGAAATCCAGAGAAATTGTGCTATAAATTCACTGCTTCACAATGGCATCTAGACGGTCCAGAGGCTGGTATCTATGGTTATAGTTGTGCTTGTCTACTTGATGTGGCGTTATTTTTGAAGATTTTTCAGGCATAGAAATGATGTGGTTGGACACCTCATAGACTTGGGCAGTGTTGATAAATAGCTCTGCCCAAGATGAATTATGCACATTCTCTATTTCGAGGGTGATGGGAATATGGTTTATGATGTTTGAGACCGCAAGGGCTGGGTGAAAATATAAAGTTTTTGGTGTTTCGAACATGCTTAAGGAGGCAAAAAAAGGACTATAGACGATAGAAGGATTTAAGGTATTATGCTCTGATACCGTGAAAGATGGGTAATTCACCATGTCCTGGTGTGTCTTTCATATATTCCATATATTGGATTTACATAGGTACATATACAATGAACCTAAAACTATATATGTATAGAATTAATCAAGTTCAATCAAGGTATCTAATCAAATCTTCAATTACATATTCTATGATCACTTCTATATTCTATCAGAGAGGAACGAATACACAAACCAAAATAGTGAGTACCAAAAACATATCATAAAATTTGAGTGACAACATGAAAATGATCTTTATAAACTGACCGGATGAATTTACTGCATATGATAAAATTGAATGACCGAGTTTAATTTGAGACAATATTTAAAATGGTATTCATTTTAAATTGAAATTCATAGTTTGGTATTTTTTTTTAAAAAAAAGTTGTCCTTAAAAGGTACCAACATACTTTTACGTTAATGTCCCCAAAAAAATATGTTTTTTAGTTGAAAGTAGGTATCATTATGGTAAAAATTTGATCCAAATTGATACCCATATTTTGCTGAAAGGTACTCTTTTAAGACATAAATGAAAAAAATGATACCTTTATAAGACCAATTTAAAAATTGAATACTCCATCTGTCCCAGTTCCAATTGTCCACTCACTATTTAGCACTATTCTCTATAAAACTTTGATCGCATATTTGAATAGATATATAAGTAATAATATTATCGTATATGATATTATTGGATTCGTCATAACAAGTAGTTTCTAAAAAATAACCTTTCATTTTTCAATATTATATGTAGTTAAATATATTAACGGTCAAACATGTTTCTTGAATACTATGAAAAATATTCTATTCAATTTAATGTGGGACGGAGGGAGTATCAAGTTGTGTATTTCGATTAGGCAAAGTCTTAGGAAAGACCGTTTTCCATAGGCTTATGAAAAAATGGGGTTTAATTAGAATAATAAAATGGTAAAAGGTTTTAGTTGCATTATTAAAATTTTATTACGCAACGTGTAGTAGTTATAAGTTTATGACTCAATTAATGCAACCCAAAAATTTTATCTTCATTTCTTCTAATTTTCAATTTAAACCTTGGGTTTTTCATAGCTTATGGAAAGACCGGCTTTCAAGAAATAGACTCTTTTGATTAAAAGTGATACCATTACAGATATTTCCCCTTAGAGGAAGGCTCTTAACAGGTGGTTTTTCCTTAAATTATGGAAAGTCCACTATATTTTTTAAACTTATATAATGTGTTTTTGATTTTAAACATTAAATTTCAAAACTTTAAATAAAGTATTTTAAAATTTAAATATTGTATTTTTATATAATATTTCTTATTTTCCACGTTTAAATACATGTTTTAACTTATAAAATACAATCTTTAAATGAAAAAACACAGTTTTTAAGTTTAAAAAAATAAAAGAGAAAGTCTTGTGAAAAATCCAGCGTGGGGTTTCAAATCAAAGTTTTAAAAGTTCAAGGGTTGAGTGTGTAATTTTGTTGATTTACATTTGAGTCCATGTATAATTAATAAAATTTTCACCTTCCTCTCTCACTTTCCCCTCACAAATTCCATCACCTTCTGCAACTTCTCTTGCCATTTTCTTTGAGCTCCAAATCTCAACGGCATACATGCTCATTTCCCTCAAATTAACAGCACATCATCTCCATTTTTCTTCCTCCTTTCTTGTGCGCGGTGATTTTTAGAGATCTTTGAAATTTTCAGGCAAATTTTCTGTTTTTAGTTTCGGTTTCCAGCGATCCAACACAATACGACCTTCTTTTTGTGTTTATCTTCGAAGGTAATGTCTTCGCTCTGGTTTTTTATGCATATTTTGTTGTTTTTTTAATTTTTTGTTTAGTTTTTTTGCTCTTGTGATTTTCTTGGGTTTGTGCATGTTATATTGAGTATTATTGTGCTTATTTTGTGGTATTTGTTCATTATGTAGTTAAATCGTGGTTTATTTTGTGTTCAATTTGATGTTTTAGGGTTTATGTTGTTCACTGTGTTAATATTTGTGGCTTTCTCTATTTTTTGTGTTTGGTGAATTGTTCTTACAGATTTGTGCTAATTTTTGTGTTGATGTTGTTATTTCCTAGATGTCTAACAAGACTTGCCTCACCGTTGCTACAATCAAGAAGGAAAGAGTATTTTTTAGTTTTATTTTTTAGTGGTGATGTTTTAGATACTGTTGTTAATGTTTTTTATATTCTGTTTGATGTTT
>JAULKK010000007.1:12360033-12372382 GCA_032355705.1 Rubia peregrina
ACCGAACTGCGTAACCAAGTCGTGTGTCTTGCTTGATTTATTTATTTTACGCACTTGGTTAGGACTACGTTGGAACACGGTAGGTCTAGTAATTAAAGCTTAAAGGTAAAACCAGTTTTTCAGGACTGGTGTTTTTGTTGAAAAAAGTACCTTCATTGTAATAGTTAGGTAACTTCGCATGGTGAGTTAGACAACAAATTGTATTAACAATTGTTATTAACATTTGACGATCAGTATTAAAGTTCAGCTATTTGACGATCAGTAATGACTTCTGCGACTGCCATTCAGCTATGAAGTTCATATACCGATTGCATGAATAGTGTAACACACAATACAACTCGAAAGGTTATATAAAACATTATCTTAAATATTTAAGAAACAAAGTATTAATTTTACGTGTCATCCAGATACATAATAGCCTATTCGAAACTATAAACATATGCATATTAATTACATGATTTTTAGCAATTCACAAATTTTCAAAATAGATGTTCGAAGCAAATGAGTACTGGATAAACTTAACCCAAAATATTATGGCTAGCATTTCTTACGTTCAAAAACTATTTACATATATGGAGCTTGTAACTTAGCCTAACTTTGGCTTTTTTCCCTCTGCATTTGATAACTGAAGGTCCTCAGTTTGAAGGTGGGCAAATGAACAGGCACAAGGATTACACTGAAACTCATGAACTCCACAAATGAACAAATCTAACATAAAAGATATGGTCCAAGATATATTTGACTCCAGAAATTTATGAAGTTTTTCTACTCTCGTAATGAGGAAAGATCCTCTGTGATTTAATTTTTGCATCTTTTTGTATGACTTTATATTATGTAAAAACCTCAGCTACTGATCTTTCATACACCAATAATCAATTTAATGAACTATGGAATATCAATCAGGCTAATATGATGATTGTGAAAACCATTATTTTTGTAGAATAGAGTATGCATTGCTGCAACTCGGAATTGACATTAGTAAAAAAAATAGCAATACCGAGAACAACTAAAACGGAATAGGAAGGAATGCTACCGTGCTCAGTTAATTTTGAGCTAATTATGTCATCACTACAAGTACAGATTTTAATAAATGCTACAGCTTTAAGAAGCAGCATTATAAACATACCTCGACTTGTTGCATTACATTTGCAGGTTCTGGAGCTAGGTCGTGTTTTTTTACCTTCCCTGAGGCATAGATTCTATTTGTACGTTACCACGACTTAGTGTATCATCGTTAAAGATGCTTGTGACATCAGACCCACAAGATACATGGAGATCTGAATAATGTACAAGACATTACATACCTTGTCTGCTGCCAATTGATTACCAAAATCATCAATGAGGGTAGAAAACCATCGGTGAATGAGGAGAAACTGTCCTGCACAAAGCAATTTTGGATGAACTAAAATAGAAACCAATGACGTATCACTATTAATCTAAAGTGTAACTTATTTGTAGCAGGAGGCCCACTAGCTTAGGCTCCTGTCTGCAAGTCTCATTTGGGAGGCGTAATATTATTTACCTATGTCACCATAACTTATATATTTAACCGGGTTGCTGCACAAGAAATAGAAAACAACCGAAATGACAATCCAGGCTAGAAAAATTTAAACCTGTAGAGTAGTTGAAGATATAGCATTTTTGGGATCAGCCCATGCGATAGTTGGGGTAATATTGTCCAACTTAAAGTCAGGATTAGTCATATTCTGCCTTGAGTATTCTGCACATGCATGATTGGAATAGCTTATGAATACAAATCCTCTATTATTTTGAGAATGTTTTACATTCTGCAAGCACATAAAGAGAAGTAAACAACTACATCATGTATAGGCATTACGAAGACACAAAGTTCAAAAATCAAATAGAGAGGCGAACGTACAAACCTTAACCAGTTCCATAGGAGTAATACCATACTCAACCTCCATCACAACATTTTTTTAAATCTTCATAGCTCCATTGCTTTGGAAATTGCCGATGTGTAAGCAGTTCTTTTCTTGGGATGGAGAAAACTTAACTCTTTTTCCCTGAATTACAAAGAGGAGATACAAGTAACCAGTTTGTTGCAGCATGCTAACCATGAAGCAGAACCATGTCAAATGAGACTTTGTCTAATATGCAGCCCAACAAATTAAGAATGATACCTTAAATCGAGTAGTGTTTAGAATCTGAATTGGTTTCTTTGCAATCTCAACATTTCTGAAATTGACAAATGTGAAGCCCTTGTTCTCCTTGGAATATTTTCCTTTCATTACTCTAACCTATGCCATATGACAAAAATCATGAGACTGACAGAGGCCAATGTCAAAACTACTGGTCCTACATCTTCACAAAATATCCTCATTTCATCTCCTGTAGCATCTGGAGAAATTTTATCAATGTATACCTCTGAACCATGAGGAGGATGAGCAAGTAGGTCAGCATCTTCTCTGCTGTCAGGTCCATTCGACTCAATTTCTTCATCCACTATGTCCTCATTTTCATCCATCTTTGGCAACTGTAAAGTAAGGTAAAAAAGGCAGCATGAATTATATCACAGCTAGGAAAAGTTGATGCAAAGAGCATATTCTCAGGAGAATGAGAAGCCCGAACCCTCGCGGCAAGGCGGAGAAGGAGGTGCAATGGTACGTATATATCAAAACAGGAGTAAGACAAGTTCGCATACCTCGGGTGCACAAAATCACAAGAAATTTTGTGCTGTGAAATTATTACTCCTTAACACTGAAAGGTATGAAATTTTGTGTTTGATCAGATACAAAAAAATGTTTATAATCACACCAAATAAGTAAACAAAAAGCTTAAACAACAAACCAAAATAATACTCACCATATGAACTGTAAAATAACTCACAGAGGAAAAAGAATGCTTTGAAGCCTATAGCTAGTGAAAAAAACACTATCATGAACAATCTTGCTCATACATAACTTCCTATTTTTTTTAAAATAGCATACATACATGATGTTCTGGAATCAACCCCTTCAGTTGAGAATGCAAATCCTAGAGGAAATTCACTGAAAAGAGGGTAAGAAAGAAGAACATAATAAAAGTTGCAGACTTAAACTATTTTTTTCATAAGTTCCAAATAGTAAAGAATGAATAAAAGAAAGGAAGAAGAAAAAGTAGTAAAAGCTCATTACAAGCCGATATTTTCAATTAGTGGTAACCGCAGCTTACACTAAACAATCGACGAAGAATGCAAAGATCACAACAAAGAAGGGAATCACATTTTCTATGAAGCGGATGATAAAATTTTTGAACATTTAATACCAGTTCACTGTTACGGGATCCATATCCATGTTAAGATTACAAGTGAAACCTTATATTACAATAGCTACTAATCAACACAAGTTATAGAATCACATACTCAAAATTTGGACAGTGATTTATACCCTGATGCATTTCAACGGGCAAGGAAAAAAGGTTCCTTCATAATTTAGAATGGACATAGTGGCCATATTAATTACGTTAAACATTAAATATTACACTTTCAATGTTTACAAACAAATATTAATATAGGTTAAAACCACTAGATCATTATTTCAATGTTTTCAAATATTACACTTGCAAGCTCATTATCTCCCACTAGATTAATACAGGTTAAAACCAAAAGACATACCAGCCAAGGAAACTAACAAAATGTACAAAACAAAAATAAGGCTGTTCTAAGATTCTATGCCATCTACGCGATCTGCTTTATATATACAAACAACAACTTGGTATATATGATGCTCCATATATACGATTCACCATAAAATAGGAGGTGATGTATTTATTCAATTACAAAATCATATCCGTGAGAGCTAATTGAAACTGAGCACACTAATAAGAATTAATTATGATTGAAAACAAATAATTATCAGCAAGATACAGGTTAAAACCAAAAGACATACAAGCCAAGGAAACTAACAAAATGTACAAAACAAAACTAAGGCTGTTCTAAGATTCTATGCCATCTACGTGACTTGCTCCATATATACCAACAACTTGGTATATATGATGCACCATATATATGATTCACCATAAAATAAGAGGTGATGTATTTATTCAAGTACAAAATCTGATCCTTAAGAGCTAATCGAAACTGAGCACACTGATAGGAATTAATTCTGATCTAGAACAAATAATTCTGAGCAAGCCAAATTAAGCTAATCACAACAAATAAGCAAACAAAAAACATAACTAGAAAACCAAAATATCAAACCAAAAACAATGAACAAAGTGGAATAACTTGAAGTAGTAAACCTGAAATAGCAAACCAAAATAGCAAACCTGAAACCCAGTGCTACTGATGTCTGAATAATTTTTTTTTGAAGTTGTTACTAGTTTAGGGTTTAGGTTTAGGAACATTAGCGAATAGAGTGTTCAAAAAGTTTTAAAAAACATACAAATATCATTAACAGAATGCCTTAAAGCTCTCCTCCGCTGCAACAACTCTTCTGTTGCTTTTGATGATAAATCAGCATAAGCCTTCCTCCTCTTTGCATTTTTATCTGATCGATCACCAAGCTCCATTGAAAGTTTACTTATTTAGCAGGCAAACCAACACCAAATATAAGGACAGATCAAAGGTTGGTGAAAATTTTGTAATTGAAGATTTTTCTATACGCACTAGTAGATTGGACATGGGGTTGAAAATGAGGTAAAATGGAGCAGTTTCCAAACAGAAACTAGCCTCTCCAACTGGGAGACCAACATCATCCTGAAATTCAGGTAACAGTAAGAACACGCGTAGGATAATTGAAGCGAGGTCTATGGGAGGGGGTAAAATACAACGTCATTTGGCGGTGCCACCATGGATGCGCAGATGAAGACTCTCGGTGGTGGAAAATACGGAGATGATGACAGAGAGGCGCTGAAGATAGGGAAGTAAAATCTGAAGTGTAAAAAAGGAAAAGGTGTTAATTGGAAATTATGCCCATGGACGACCATTCTGTCAACATAGAATGTAAAGAATTCCTTTTTATATTTACTGGGGGAAAAGTCATGAAAAGAAATCAGTTAGAGCGACCAACTTTTAAAGGAATAAATAGTTTAATGTAAATGTTACCAGTAATTGTAATTAGATTTAGATTCTTTTTCTTTTTCTATAAAGGTGTTTGTACCTCCATATAACGTACCCCAAAGTATGAATAAAACCACACATTATTAACCTTATTTTCTACATGGTATCAGAGCCTAAAACTCTTAAACCTTAAAGAAAATTTTCCGCTGCCAATAATCGTCGAAGCCGACCACAGCCTTCAAAACGCGCCGCCTCCGTCTTCATCATGCACCAACGTGTTTCACCGGTTTTCTCCACCGATCCCTCAGCCGATGGTCGGTGAAACTTCTCCTCCAGCTACCTGAACATTCACTGTCCTTTCGTGATAGAATCAGCCGTGCGTGCTACTTCATTTACCGACGCCATCTTCATCACGCGCCGCATCGTTACCACAGTGACGCCATTCTTTCATGACACTTACCTGTATCGATGACTACTCCTGGTTCCAGCTCTGATGCTGCTAAGGAAGCCCGCATCCCTGCTGAAGCTGAGATTGATAAGTTACAGAATCTTAGTGCCACCAATGTGATTGCAGCTTTACTCAAATAGTTGCAGTTACAATCTGGCTCTGGGTATCTATCACTGTTGGTCGATCTATGAATGATCCTTACTACTTTAGTACCAATGACGGTCCCATTTTTTCAATCTGTCCCGTCAGTTTGAAAGGTGAAGAAAATTATCTTGAATGGTCTACTGTATTTTCTGGTGCTATGCTAGCCAAGAAGAAGATTGAATTCATTAATGGAACCATTGCCAAACCCCCGGATAATCATGTTGATGCAGTTGATTTCCTGAAAGTTAATGTTGCTCTTGTATGCTGGACTTATAGACTCTAGATCCACCATTGCGTTCATCTACAAGTTATTATACCACAATTAATGAATTGTGGGATAATCTTAAGGTCTGATTTACTCTTGGGGATGGTCCAAAGATTCTGCAGATGCGTGAAGATATACAAAACTATTGAAAATCCAAGAAGACGGTGCCATCTACACTGACGGACGCCACCGCCAACGGCAGACAAGCCGTCGGGGGCCGCTAGTCACTGCCTCCTTTTGCCGGTGCTGTCTTGTCCCAACCTAGACATGATGCGGCTAGGGATGAGAACAAACACGCACATTCGTGAACAAGCTCGGGATTGGCTTGGTTATAGATTGGATCGTGATCGTTCATATATTAAATGAATGAACGCAAACAAAATTTTAGGCTCGATTGATAAATGAACATAAACAAATATAATGATGATCGGCTCGTTTATATTCGTGAACAACTCAATAAGAAGTTCGATGAAACTCGATTATGACTCGATTGGAGCTCCCCTAAAGTATGTAATTACTAATATTGAGTGGTACCTTAAATATCATGTATTTAATTTTAATAACTAATAAGTGGAAAAACTTATAATTTTAATAAACTATAGGACCAAGGAGGCAAGGAATTATTTATATATAGGGTATCACTCATTCTCCCCTCCAAGAAGTCAACAAAACCCAAATGGAAGGCCATTTAATACCATGGTGCTGGAACAATATGGACTTAAAATGTCTGTCTTTAAGTTAAATTCTTAACCGCCTATGGATTTTTTGGCCTTGTCCATTTGATCAAATCATTCAGTTTATTCGATTTGAACTCGATTGTCAACCGAAACTGTTTTTCAAATTTGGTTCAGATAAATTGGGGTTTTAGAGTTATTTGGGTCGGTTTTGGTTTTGGAGATTTTAGGGGAAAACCGAATAAACTGAATTGAACTAACCGAAAATTGATTGAATTGAACCGATGCCCACCCCTACATGTGAGTTGTGAATTAAAATTTTAGTTTTAATTATTTAGTTTTGATCTCGTAACCGAGCTTTCGAGCTGTAATCGAGCTTATGAGCTTGAACTCAAGCTCGGTTACTAGCCACGAGCCGAACACGAGCCGATCTCGAGCTTTGCTAATTTTAACTGAGCCAAGTTTGAACACAAAAATTAAGCTTGAGTCAATCTCGAGCCGAGTTCGAACATAGTCATTTTTTCGAGCCGAGCTCGAACCTAGGGGTGGTACTAGCACTAAAATGAGGACTAAGGCATACCAGCACAGAGGGTTCGTGTCAATACAAACTACTCGAGCCTAGGGGAAAATGAGATGTTCTCCAACTTCCATCACCCAATCCCGTGACTTGATGAATGCAGCCAACTTCGGATGCGCTACATTCTTATACATTATCTGCAAAACACAACATAAGAATACCAATCAAGAAGTTAAAAAAGAATCAGAATCTGAAGAGCTTAGGAACTAACTGACCTTCACTTTGCTGTCTGGCCAACTAATAGAATGACTTTAATCTGCTTCCTCTCGGTGGTGAGTAAGAGTAGAAGGATGAGTTCTCTCTAGTCCCACATTGATAGCGTGAAGAAGGTAGAACGAAGAAATTACTTATAAATAAGTATCACTCCACCTCATTTTTGGTAAATCAGCATGACCCAATTTGTAGTCCATGTACAAACATGGCAATGAACAAATGAGCCTCAAATGATTGTTTTCAAGTTAAAATTTTGACCGGCTTATTAATTTGTTGGTCGTGTTCAAACGATCCAATTATTTGGTTTATTTTGTTTGAAACTGTTTATCAAATTTGGTTTGGATAATTTGAGTTTTTTGAGTGATTTGGGTCGCTTTCGGTTTTGGACATTTTAGGGAAAAACCAAATAAAATGAACTGAATTAATAGTAAACTGATTAAATCGAACTAATGCCCACCCCTAGTCTTGAGTCAGATTAGTGTTTCAGGTTGCTTCAGTTGTGTCGGGTGCGGGTTGATATATCTCGGGTTAGATTTGTGTTTCGGGTTTATTTCGATATCTCTCGGGTGCGGGTTTATATCGATATCTCTCGGGTCAGATTCGTGTTTTGGGTTGACTTCGGATGTCGGGTGCGGTTTCATGTTGATATATCTCAGGTTAATATATCTCGGGTTAGATTAGGTTTTCAGGTTGAATTCAGTCATGTCGGGTGTGGGTTCGGGTTGATATTTCTCGAATCAGATTTGAGTTTTGGGTTGAGTTCGGTTGTGTCGGATTCTCGGTCTGTGTCGGAGATTGACAGCATACCACCAGGTTATGGGAGCACCTTTTCTTAACCAATTGCAAATTAATTACCATGTTAATAGGGGCTTCCAATATTCGCCCGCGTTTGTGCCCATAGGATCAAAGAGTCCAAACCCCTTTTATTTTCTTTCAATTTCCCCGCTCCTGCACGCTCCACCAAGCAGCTGTACTAAACTCAGGCAATTTTTCAAACACATAGCGTGTGTGATTAATCCCTCTGTGTAATCTCCTCCAATCTGCTGGTACTTACTTTTTAACCCTTTTTCTGTTCTGAACTGTGCAGAAAGTTTCTGGTTCAAGTGTACTTTGTTATGTTGATTGCCCACTTGAATACTTTGAATCAGATTGTGACATGCCCCAAAAAGTAGGGGAAAAACTCGGGTTTCTGCGTTTCTGTTGTAATTTTATGTACATTTTTGAATTGGCTTTAAATGGGGTTATATTATACTAAGAAACTCAAAGAATCAGACCAATGTGCGAAATGGAATGTGTGAAATGTTATCAATGATTCTTTCGGGGGTTTTTTTAGCATCTCTTTTGAGAATTATGCATTTCTTGGATAGGGTGATTGGTTAATTGAGTCTGTAAGAAGCAAAATGAGTGCGAAAGTTGAGCAGACTTCGATCTCTGGAGCTGTCACTGCACCTGCTTCAACAGCTGGTGGAGTGAAAATCTCCAAGTTGGCAACCAAATCTGGGTTCTTGATACCTAAGAACAAGCTGTCTGGTTCTTTGATACCCATTTTCCGGGGTAGTAAAAAGGAGAGCGCTGATCCGTCAAAGGAGGAGGATGATATGAGAGTGCAAAGGAAAACCAAATGGGGCCCTGATTTGACGAAGGATGCTGCTGTTAAGAAAGGAAGAGCTTTGGCATATCAGGTAGCTAGGAGTTAGTTTTGTTTCGATTGTTGCTCTTCTTTTTTTATTCTTCTGTCATTAGTATGTCGTAATATGTCTTCCCTCACCCTGAGTTTTGTGCTTAATTTTCTGTGTTGCTCCTCTTGATGCATGACCTGCTGCATCTTTCTTCATTAATTTTTTTATCTTCAGAACGACATTTCTCTCTACAGATTCTAAGGTCGCAGAAACAGATTTCAGGAATATAGAACCCTAACACCAGAATATTCATTTTTCATTTTGGAAGTTGAATTTTTCGTTTCCTTGGTTATGCCAAAGCATCATTCCGTCCTATGTGAAGTGCTTGCAGTTACTTCTCATGCCAGGTATGACTTAGTGGTAACACAAATTTTGGGCAGTTTCGTGTTGACCAAATAACTCAAGAGCTTACACTGGGAAAATTGGAGACCGGGGACAGTCAAGATTTGTCATCAACATCTCAAAGTCAGGATCACAGCTCTTCGGACCATCAGCTTAAGTCTGAGGTATAATGAATTTGAAGCATTCTGCAAAATATGATGATCACATTTGACTACTCTTACACCCTGCTATATTTGTAATGTAGGAATTGGAACTCTTGAAACTTGAAAAGCGTGAAGCCATTGGTAAGATCCTCTAGAGATTTTAGATAGCTGTATTTAGTATGTAGTCATCTTAATCTGTATGTAATTCACCCTGTTCTTGATTATCAGGTGAAATATTGAGGTTGAATCCAAGCTACAAGGCCCCTGCTGATTACAAACCTGTGCCTAAAGAGGCTAAAGTTCCATTCCCGGTGAGTCAGTGGAGTATTCCGTTGTTATTTTTACGTGCTGATGTGATTAAGGCCATAACTGAGTTTGGCTATCCTTGGTCTTGTCTCTGTACTGTTTAGAGAGTGGGAAGTGATTGCAAGGACTTAAGGATAGTAGGCAATGGGCATTAGACCAGAACATGTTAGTCTTTCATTATCACCACTACTTGTTGCCTGGTCGAGAATCTTTTAATTTTTTATTTTAAAATTCTAAATGAACAAGTAATGAAGCACAGTGTGATTTGGACCTTTTTTATGCATGCTAAAGAATTGAGTTGAATAATGCAAGACGACCTGTATGTTAGGAATTGAGGTAACCTTTTTATTGGTCCCTTATTCAGCTATTCTGCTGGACTTCTACTTTCTTCTTCTTCACCATTTGTACATACCATTCAAATTACATAAAATGTTTTTCTGGCCGAATCTCAGCTTCATTTGCTAGGCCTTCTCATTCTAGTCTCTAGTCAAGCTAGTTTTTGGGTTTAGGGAGTGTTGAAAGAATGAAAGTGACTTCATATATGTAGGAAAATATGTTCGAAAAGATAGATTGAGTTATTAGACCCTAAGCATCAGAACCTCCATGCATAAAAGATGTAAGTTACCAAATCACCATATATATATATATATATAACAGTGTGCGGTCAAGTGTAATTGATTTCTTATTTTCTTTAAGGAAAAGTTTAACATGTCTAACTAGCGTTTGACACATGTTTTTGGCTTGCGGTGCTACTATTAAGTTGTGAGCTTTATTTGGAGTCATATGTTAACTCATTTTGATGTCACAGTTGTCGAGTTTCCTCAATTATTGAGTGCTGGGTATCATGAAATGCTAAAGCTGATCTTGTCTTTCCATGTTATTCATCAAAACAAAAACTAGAAACTTCGTTAGAGTATTAACAAGTTTTGCTATCTTTCTTTTAGGGTTCATGTATTATTGGAGTTTATCAACTGATTTTTCTTCTCCTCTCTGGCAGGTTACGGAGTATCCTGGGCAAAATTTCAGTGGCTTGATATTTGGTCCTGTAAATGACACTCATAGACGACTGGAAAAGGTTCGCAACATACTTGTACCCAATGTCACGACCTGTTGTTAAAACTACTTCTCTATTACTAAGATATCCTATTCTATTATCAGGAAACTGGTGCTAAGATACGAGTATATGGTAAAAAAGCAGATACCGGACTTGAGGTAATATGGATGCCCAATTAGTCTGTCTAATGTCTCCAGATGTTGCAGATGCTAGAAACCAAACCTTTTGTTGCATATCCATGTCTATCCATGCAGATTTGATAGTGTAAAATTTTATCTTTAAAATCAGTTTTTCAAAAAATGCCATTTATGGAATCTTTTGCTCTATCATATAAAATCGATTCATATATTGAAATCCGGAGATGTATGTTCATACCTCTCTTAATATTTTCCATGTATTATCTGTTTAACTTACAGGTCCAAGTTTCCACAGCTGATGGAAGTGCTACTTACAGTGGTTACAGTGAGTTGTATGTTCATGTAACAGCTGACACATATGAGAAGGTCGATGCTGCAGTGGCTCTAATTGAACTACTATTCATGCCTGTTTCTGTAAGTTCCTGAATTCAAAGCTTTTGAAATAATATCCTTTATGAGAGTAGTGCATATTGCCCAGTTTCTAATTTACATTCCTACGTTCATTCCTCATCATGAGTGTGAGTTTGATTTCCAATTTTCCACCCGCTCATTCTAACTTCCACTCCATTACTAGAAAATGGAATGAAGTGTCTCATGTATGGTAATGCTCTGAAAATAGCCTTTCATGTATTAATCTCGACAGAATTAACTTAGCGTTTTAAATAAAAATTCTGCAGGGAACTCCCAGTTCTGTTTCTGTATCCGGTGAGAATGTGAATGGTACTGCTCCTGGGCAAGATACTTCTAGCTCTGGCATGCCTGCCGGTGCAGTGAATGTTCAACAAAATATGAGTTCCGGATCAGCAGTCCAACCAAATAACTTCCCACAGAGTGGAGCGCCGTGGTTTTTAGGTGCAAACCAGATGCATTTAATTCCAGTGCCAGGTTTTGCCGGCCCTGGAACCAGTAATTTTTCACAGAGGCCTCCACCATTATACGACCCCTCAATGTTTGGCCCTCGATCAGGTTTCAGTCCGGCAATGCAGCATCAGTACATGCCCCGGCGACCTCCCCCGAATCATTCTGGTGCTCCAAGAAACATGTTCACCCCAGTTTCACAGCCCCCGGAATTTCCACTGCCAGCTCCTTCTTTTAGGCCGGTTACCTCATTGCCTCAGGCTCCAGCTAGTTCAGGAAATGCTGTTCCTTGGGGCCCCTCTCCTACTGCACCACACCTTTCAGTTTCTCCAGTTCCTCAACCGTCTGTCTCTCACTCAGCGGGTGTGCCTTTCTTTAACCCTAATTCAAACTCACAAATGAGGCCTAGTCTGCCACAGGTTCCCATATCTAGCTCATCACCTGCTCAATCAGGACATCCTTCTGCAACTTTTAGCACAGTTAATCCTCCATATATGACTGGTGTAAGAC
>JAULKK010000007.1:12405958-12428974 GCA_032355705.1 Rubia peregrina
ATGGGTAAACCCGCGGTCAACCCACAAACCCAACTCGTTCAACCCATATTTTTCAAATACCCATTTGACTCATTACCCATTTTACCCATACGAGTTTAAAATTAGATAACCTACTTGACCCGCGGGTTATGGGTCTATTTTGCCACCCCTATGGACAGCGTATCAAAATGGAGGAAGGAAGCATAAAAATGGCAAGCGAAAGTTGGTGATGAATATCCAGACCATAAAAGAAATTCATGAATGTTTGCCTTTTATTTTTGCCAAAGAGAAGGTTTGGGTATGATTCGTTTCTCCTATTGTATATGAATCCAAAAAGGAAGGGAAAAATTGGCATTCATGATGCTGCAGTGGGAATCTAATCGTTGCCAGTGTGAAGCAGATGGAGAGTCGGTCCCTCCTGACCTAATTTTACACCCATTCCATTTTATTTCACATCTCGAAAATAAATTTAAAAAATTGGGGCACAACTTGTACTCAGTGACATAAAATCAACATAATAAGTAGTTTATTCTTCTCATGAATAGTTATCAAAACTCTTAATAATTACAGATACTTGCTCAAGACATTGCAATGTTCTAGCAATAATACAGAATATAGTTACCTCAACTCATGAAGTGTCACTGCAACTGCCTCATCTATCTTTCAGTTGGCGCTGAATTGACAAAAAAATAGCATTCAATAACGGATCCAAACCTTGGCCGATGCAGAGAATCCAGGAAATCAAGAGGCAGTGTGGTTTCAAAAGACAAGCATTCGCTACTTTTGAACCATAATACGCACTCTTAACTTGCCAGCCTTGTCCATCAAAACGAAAGATGAAGGAAAGAAGATAAAGTACAACTTACTCTTGGCCCGCGGTTTGCAGTTTGAGGCTGCGTATTTGACGAACCATCTGCATCCTGTATCATGTCAGGACTACTCAACCTGTGAAGTGTCCCGAGGGCCCTCGTGACAAAAGGCCGCACTATATTTGCTTCCATTGCTGACATATTTTTTAGCTGCAAAATTCATGTGTAGGTTTAGGAATTGCTCAGGAAAAACACATTAAGTTCTTGAGTATACACCTATGACACAAAATCTTGCCAATGTCCATCTGTTCTCAGTTGGTGAAAGAGCCACCAAGCCATGACTTAAATAGATGAATTGTATCTCTTAAAGTGCTACCTATGATAATGCTACTATATCACTGCAAAGTTTGCTTCTAAAATTAAAACCAGGATGAGTCATGACAATAATATACACTTGACCTTACAAATTCTGGTAGGCAGGGGGATCAAAGTACATAGATGAACAAAACCAATTCTCTGGCAAAAAATTCTTTCGGTAGGTTTGGCCTTTTTTTTTGCTTGATTTGTAATGAACTGGACGGAACTAAAAATAAGTGCAGTAAAAGATGGTAATAATGGGATCAAATTAAGCTAGGTTCCATCAAACCAAAATTACTAAACGGAAGTGCAGATAAGTTGAAAATAACATAACCCTAAAAAATAGATTGGTTCAAGTTCAACAAGATGTCAAGTAGAGCTTCATACTTGTATTGGGAATAACCACGTATGGCACAACATAACTAGTTACTGGTGTAATATCTTCCAGAAAACAATTGATGGATTCAGGAGTAAAAAGTGAAGTGAATTTGTTTTTACATTTAAACTATGTTGAAAGTTATTTCTCTCTTGTAGGAGAATGCATGTAGCACTACATTTTCTTTTCTTGAAGAACCTATGTAATGGATGGTCTCCAATAACGATCACAACAAATAAAATGAAAATTCAGGGTAAGTGGGAATCGCTGTAACAAAAGTGCAAGAAGAAACATACCTTCAATGCAGATGCACCTTCTGTGGAAATCATCTCTAAGCCAGTGCCAACCTTGTGAAATCGCACATCTTTGATGTCCTCGATAAGTGATCTTACCTGAAATTATCAAGAACTAAAAATATAAAATGGCCTCGATTAAATGCCAACTACCAGCTGAGCCAGTAAAACTAACCATGTAGGCATCAGGAATATCATCTCGCGCACTGCAAAAGTGAAGTTAATTGTCAACAATCTAGAGTCAAGAAGCATATGACGCCAAATCCAACTGGAGTCAACTTACTGATCGAAGAGAAGCCTTGATATTTCTACATAGTGAAATGACAGTTCCTGGAACTTATCTGTATCTCTCTCAGCCTCCAACACTTGTGTCAACTTCTCTGCGTGTAGAATCGTACACAGTGGAAGTTAAAACCACCCTCCTTTCACTATTCTAGTTAATGTCTCATATAAGATTATATCGATAGCTATATTTCAGAAAAGACTAAATTGTTTTTGGTCCCCAACATATGTTACTATACCATCTTTTGGTCCCTGATGCCAATACCATGTACATTAGGTATCCAACAAATTCAAAATGATTTGTTTGGTCCCCAAACTAGATTCCAGGTGATTTTCAGGTAGACTAAATTATTATTTTGGTCCCTAACATATGATCTTATACCATCTTTTGGTCCCAAAACCACCTGAAAACCACCTTGGGGACTAAACAAATTATTTTGAATTTGTTGGCTACCGAATGTATGTGGTATTGGCATCGGAGACCAAAAGATGGTATTGCGACATGTGTTGAGGACCAAAAAAAACAATCTAGTCTTCAGAAAATTTTGATCAAATCATGACGAGCTTCTAGTTCTGCTACTATCAAAATCCAATAATTAAAAGAAAGACACAGGCCTACAGACATCCACTCTGAAGGTTTAATAGTGCATTTTGAAGAACTTCATGAGTTCTGATGTGATTTCTGATGGAAAGGCGGTGGAAGGAAAACAGGCGCGCAAGTTTGAATCAGGCGGGAGTAGTGAAACGGGGTCGTTTTGCTAATTTTCCTTAACTGTTTTCTGAGCGTTTGTAAAGGACACGTGTAGTGCCTAGATTCGTGACTTCGTTCTTGTTTTTTAGCTCAGCTTTATAAGCTAGCTGATGCACGTTTTCTGTTTGGGATTTTTGGTAATTGAGATCAGATTTGTTTTTCTTCTCCATTCACTCGTTTTCTGTTATTTTCTTAGCTGGTTTTATACCAGTCTTTATGGTATCAGAGCCAATCTATTCATAGAAAGAAAACCCTAGATTTATAATCCTCTTGAAATCCTGTACAATTTGAGATCCATTACTATGTCATCTGATGATGATTCAGTTAGCTCAGTGGCACAACCTGTTGGTTCTTTGGCTGGATCTGACAGGGATCAACGAAGAAGACGTGAACGCAATGATCCATACAAGCTTGAGAGTGGTGAAAACAGCAGTTTGGTGTTGGTTGCTGAGCCATTGAATGAATACAATTACATAACCTGGAGCAAGGCCATGGTGCGGGCAATCAGATCCAAAGGGAAGCTGAAATTTCTGACCGGAGAGATCAGAGCTCCAGATCCAGAAGATGAGCTGTATGATCAATGGGATAAGGTGAACTCTACTGTACTTTCATGGATTCTGAACTCTATAAGTGTCAAATTAGCAAGAGGTTTTATGTTTTGTGAAGATGTGTTTTCACTCTGGAATGAGATTAAGGAGAGCTTTGGGGAAAGTAATGGTCCTCTCTTACATAAGCTTAGAAGAGATATTTCTGAATTGAAGCAGGGCAGTGACTCTGTATCTGTTTACTATACTCAACTTAAGAGTCTGTGGGATGAATTTCGGTGTTTAAGACCTAGAAGAAGATGTAGTGCTGGCTGTATTAACTATGATTGCTTACCTGCTGAAGAGGAGGAGGACAAATTGAGTCAGTTTCTGATGGGGTTAAATGATGAATATGGAGCTATTAGTCATCAAATATTGGTGATGGATCCAGTGCCAACTGTTAACAAAGCATGTTCTATGATAGCAAAGGTGGAGAGGCAGAAGGCTGTTCATGGAGGTTATCAGGATAGTCAGCATAATTCAGCCATGGCAGTCAGAGTATATAGAGACAGCAAAGTTCCATATCAGATGAGAAATGGAGCTCCTGATCAGCAAGATGAAATGAGATTGAAGGCTGTTAGGAGACCTGACTTGAGATGTGAACATTGTGGAAGATTGGGGCACACTAAGGACATCTGCTTCAAACTGAAGGGCTATCCAGATTGGTGGGAAGGAAATAGAGGAGATATGGGAGTAAGAGCACAACCTTCATACCAGCAGCAACTCACAAGACAGCAATATCCCACTCAAAGTCTTCAGAGATCACAGTATGCTCCACAAAATGCTACAAGAGGACAACAGTTTCAGCAAGGTTATCAAAAGCATGTTGCTCATGCAGTTGCAGAAGAGGAGGAAACACCACTTAGTGATTCAGATGCAAAGTTGCAAGCAATGATTGCAAAGATGATTGAAATGCAGATTGAGAAGAAACAGAAAGGGAAGGAGGTGATGCCAGATTATAGTGGACCAGTTGATTATAGTCATTATCATGACTACTCAGGTAGTGTGATCACTAATCTTTCACTCAGTGTTTTTGCTTTGTCTAATGATAGCTGGATTGTGGACAGTGGAGCATCAAGTCATATATGCAGTAATATGTCAGTATTCAGTTCTTTTTCCTCAGTCAATACTCCTACACCTGTATACATGCCAGATCATACAACTAAATTTGTTCAAGCCATAGGAAATGCAGTCATTACTCCTTCAGTCATTTTGGAAAACTGTCTTCATGTTCCTGATTTCAAGTACAATCTTCTGTCAGTAAGTAAACTTTCCAAAACTATGCCAATCCTTTTTAGCTTCACATCCAATCTCTGCTTGCTGCAGGACCACAAGACTAAGGAAGTCCTTGCAGCAGTAAGAGAAGTTAATGGTCTATATATCTTAGATCATCAGTCCTTCCAGCCAGAAGTAATCAAGCACAGAATTCAGTCAAATTTTCAGAATGGAGTCTCTAAAAGTAATGTAATAAACACAGTTAGACAAACCATTGGTTCATCTTTGAATTCTTGGCATTGTAGGCTAGGGCATCCTTCTAGTGATGTCATGAAACATCTCAATGTAATCAGTTTTCATTCTGAAATTGGCAATATTTGTACTGTTTGTCCTGTTGCTAAACAACACAGGTTGCCTTTTCCTACTAGCACATCTTATACATCTAAGCCTTTTGAATTGATTCATGTTGATCTGTGGGGTCCTTACAAGATACCCTCAATTTCTGGCTGTAAATACTTTTTGACCATTGTAGATGATTTCTCAAGGGGTACTTGGACTTATTTAGTTAAATCAAAAGACCAGATCCCTTCATTACTCAGAACCTTTTTCAACATGGTGAAAAACCATTTTAGTACAACCATTCAGTTTCTCAGATCAGATAATGGGAGTGAATTTGTTAATCAAGACTGTGACAAACTTTTCTCAGCCCTAGGTATTCTACATCAAAAATCCTGTCCTTACACTCCCCAACAAAATGGGATAGTGGAAAGGAAACACCAGCATATTTTACAAGTTGCTAGAGCCTTACTTTTCCAATCTCATCTTCCAAAGGATTTTTGGGGTGATGCAATTTTGACAGCAACTTATCTTATCAACAGATTGCCTACCCCAGTGCTTTCATGGCATTCTCCTTATGAGCTTCTATTTCACAAACAACCAGATTTTCAGTTACTCAGAATCTTTGGGTGTTTAGTTTATGCCACTAACACCACACCACACAAAGATAAGCTGTCTGAGAGAGCTTTCCCTTGCATTCTTATTGGATATCCCACAGGACAGAAAGCATACAAGCTCTTTGACCTGCAAAATCATAGAATGATCATTTCAAGAGATGTAGTGTTTCATGAGACCATTTTTCCATACTCCAGTCCTAGTTTGTTCACTTTTCAACTCCCATTTTCAGAATCAGTTCCATCTGTTCCTCAGTCACTTCCCACTTCTCTTCCTTCAGTACATGAACCACCTCAGTTGACACCCTTACCTCCATCTGACAGTTCTCTAAGGCATAGTACTAGGATCATCAGGGCACCAGTTTGGACAAAAGACTTTGTTTCTTCTTCTGTCCTTTTACCTTCTGAGCCTCAGTCCATTGTTCCTGCATATGTGGCTTCTTCTTCACAGGTTTCTGAACCATCCAGCTATCACCAAGCAAAGCATTTCACTGAATGGATTCAGGCCATGAATGAAGAGTTGGCTGCACTGGAACAAAACCACACTTGGGACTTAGTTAAACTGCCTCCAGGAAAGAAAGCTATAGGCTCCAAGTGGGTATATAAAACCAAGTATAATGCTGATGGTACTTTGGCTAAACACAAAGCCAGGCTGGTTGCCAAAGGTTTTAATCAGATAGAAGGCATTGATTTCTCTGAAGTTTTTTCTCCAGTTGCAAAGGCTGTCACTATTAGGTTGCTTCTGGCTGTTGCAGCTGCTTCAGGTTGGCACATGCATCAACTTGACATTAATAATGCATTTTTGCATGGTCATCTTGATGAGGAGGTGTATATGAAGCTGCCAGATGGATACTCAGTTGCAGACACTCAATTGGTTTGTAAGCTCACAAAAAGCTTGTATGGCCTAAAGCAAGCTTCAAGACAGTGGAATAAGGAGTTTACTCAGCACTTACTCAGTCTAGGATTTGCTCAATCTCATCATGATCATTGTCTATTTTTGCAGTTTACTTCACAGTATATGCTGGCCTTGGTGGTCTATGTTGATGATGTCTTGGTTATGGGAACTTCACTTGATGCCATTGCAGCTGTTAAGAATTCTTTGCATCAGAAGTTCACAATCAAGGATTTAGGTCCAATACACTATTTCCTTGGTTTGGAGCTTCAGAGAACATCTTCTGGTCTTCATCTTTTACAAACAAAGTATATCAATGACATTGTATCTGATTGTGGGCTATCTCATTGCAAGCCTACTGCCACTCCCCTTCCTCCTACTTGGGTTGTACATGATGAAACCTCTCCATTGCTTCCAGATCCAAGTCAATTCAGAAGACTCATTGGCAGGCTACTTTACCTCAATTATACCAGGCCAGATGTGACTTTTGCTGTTCATCAACTTAGTCAGTTTGTACAAGCACCAACTCATCATCATCTTTCTGGTGCACTCCACATTGTGAAGTATCTGCATCATCATGCTCCTTTTGGCCTGTTCTATCCCTCTCAGAATGATCTTCAGCTACATTCTTACTGTGATGCAGATTGGGCTTCTTGCAAAGTTTCCAGGAGATCTGTCACAGGGTATGCAGTATTTTTGGGGTCAGCCTTAATCTCTTGGAAGTCAAAGAAGCAATCCACAGTTTCTAAGTCCTCAGCTGAAGCAGAATACAGGAGCCTTTCCATGACTTCTTGTGAGCTCCGATGGATCAGTTATCTGATCAGAGATCTTCATCTCCAGATATCCTTTCCTATTCCTCTTTTTTGTGACAATCAGGCGGCTCTTCATCTCACTGCTAACCCGGTTTTCCATGAAAGGACTAAGCATCTTGATATAGATTGTCATCTGGTCAGGGATTATTATTTGGAGGGTTTCTTGCTACCTTCGTTTGTCTCTTCTCGTTTGCAATTGGCTGACATCTTCACCAAGTCCCTTCCTGCTGCTTCTTTCTTTGCAAATTTGTTCAAACTCAGCTTTCGTGCTTCCCCAGCTGAGTTTGAGGAGGGGGTGAAGAACTTCATGAGTTCTGATGTGATTTCTGATGGAAAGGCGGTGGAAGGAAAACAGGCGCGCAAGTTTGAATCAGGCGGGAGTAGTGAAACGGGGTCGTTTTGCTAATTTTCCTTAACTGTTTTCTGAGCGTTTGTAAAGGACACGTGTAGTGCCTAGATTCGTGACTTCGTTCTTGTTTTTTAGCTCAGCTTTATAAGCTAGCTGATGCACGTTTTCTGTTTGGGATTTTTGGTAATTGAGATCAGATTTGTTTTTCTTCTCCATTCACTCGTTTTCTGTTATTTTCTTAGCTGGTTTTATACCAGTCTTTACATTTTCCTCTCTTCTTCAGTGCCACTGCTAACCATACGGGTACTGCGATAGGTATCTGAGGTCTGAAGGGACCATAATCACCCTGTCCATTTCATCAATTTAACCAACAAAATTCAGCAAATCACACAAATATTGGACTAATTCCAGAAGTGAACGGAAAGAGAGGAATAGTTAAGTTACACATATGAGGTTGAGTTCCATTCTCATGTTAGGCACAATCTCAATCGACTCATCTTCAGCTATAAACTCCAACTGCAATAATCATTCAAAAATTAGGAACCCAAAAAGGCATCGTTGTGGCCATTAGAGGATAAGGTACAACCTCGGCGGCGGAAAACGAAGAGACGTGGGATTCGGATTGACCGGAGGACATGCCGGAATGTTAGCAGGGTGATTTTCCGGCAGAATCTGGACTCAGGTGATGATTGAAGATAGCCGGCGAGCCCTAATTTGATATGACGAGAGGCGGGAATGAGGAATGTAAATGGCGGGAAAGATGAACACTGAATGAAAATCAACGTTTTAAGGGATCCATTTTAGACCGGCCCACATAATACCTTTCAGCCCAGAAGGGAAAACTAACCATTTTGGTTTTGTCCTATACCAGGTTAAAAAGGGGAATTCAGCTAAGGGTTATAAAGGAATACTACATTCTTCTCAACTAAAGGTTATTATTTGGTCAACTTGCTCACATTGCGTTTAAACATCGATAACTTTACATACACTAATGGCTTAAAAAAATTGATTTTTAGAAACTAAATGTTAAATGAAATCTAATAATGTCTCACATGATAATATTGTTATCTATGTATTAATTGAAAGTTATGGTCAAATATAATTTGAGAAAGTTAACAAAAAAACCCAGTAGCCTTTGGTTGGGACAGAGGGGGCATAGCAGATTGGGCAAGGTTGGAGTTGTGTTCATCACTTCATTCTAGAGGTGACAATTGGGCGGGGATAGTGAAGAAATGAGATGAAAACAATAATAAATGGATATTTAATGGTATCGATTATTAAATATCCATTATTTTTTGGATATTTAAAACGTTAATTTTCATTTAACATTACAATGAACTGTTATTGATAGGGCATTTCTTGAGATTTAAATCTAACAAAATGGAAAGAGGAAGAAAAGAGATTTACTGCCATTTGTAGAGAAGGCCCAGAAGGTTGTGTAGAGAAGGCCCAATCCTTATTTGTCGGCTGACGTCAACAAGCACGATATCACGAACAATGACCTTTTTAAAATTTAATTAAAAAAATTGGACTTGCATGACGCCCACAGAAAGTGATAACCAGCCTCTTGGGAATATTCCGCGGCATGAGGTGGTACGTTTTAGAGGCCAATATCGACATTTCGATCACCACTAAGGCCAATTCATTTAGATCCGCAAAAAATAATACCCCGAAAAATATCAAATTTCTTCGGCCTCAAGAAAATACCAAAATAAATCACGGAAAACCCACAATCTATACTCATAGATTTTGTCACTCACACAAGCAATACCGATTAGCATCTCCAATCTCGCGATCGCCATGGGTAGAAAGTTCTTCGTCGGTGGCAACTGGAAATGCGTAAAGATTTCTGTTTCGACGCCGTTAGATCTTTATTTTTGTATTCTCAGTGATTTTTAGTTATTTTTTTCCGTATCCTGACGATCTAATTCCTAGATCTGAATCTCATACCTTACCTATATCGTCGATTACTATCTAGTTAAATAGATTTTTACTCCGCTTGGTTTGTTTATATGTTTAGATGATGATTATTTGTATAGATATGATAATTTGTGATTTGGGGTTTAATATAGATAGTAGTTTTGATTTTGTTTGTTTGAAAATGTAGAATGGAACCGTTGATGAGGTGAAGAAGATCATCTCTACTCTCAATGAAGCTCAAGTTCCGCCTACTGATGTTGTTGGTGAGTGATCGTGATACCCTGGTTTTGGTTTTGTGGCTGTTTGTGTATAACTATTGTAGTTATACGGTTCTGAAAGTTGTGATACTCTTGCAGAGGTTGTTGTCTCCCCTCCCTTTGTGTTCCTCGAGTTGACCAAGAGTACATTGCGATCGGAGTTTCAGGTTGCTGCCCAGAATTGTTGGGTTAAGAAGGGAGGTGCCTATACTGGTGAAGTTAGGTAAGTTTTGCCTATAAGTACAGTGAACCATACATTGATAGTTTGATTATTTTACGGCAAACTTGAAGAATTTTGTCTTGTTGGACCTTGATAATTGAGTGTTTTTTCTCTGTTAGATTAAGATATTTTCTTGTTGGACCTTGATATTTGAGTGTTTTTTTCCTCTGTTCGATTATGATACGTTTCCATGTCCTGCTTGTAACTACCAATTACCCCTTTGTTTGTTTTCATGGAAATCTATACATGTTTTTTCTACATATGTATTGATTGTTTCTCCTTTCCTTCAATGATTAACGTGATGTGTCATTGTGCTGTTTAGTGTTATTGAATATATGTGATGACTAATACGGAGCCTGAATTTAATGTAGTGCTGAGATGCTTGTCAACTTGGGCGTTCCATGGGTCATTATTGGTCACTCAGAAAGGAGAGCCCTTATGGGTGAAACTAATGAGGTTTCCTTTCTATATCTTCTTTTATTTATATATATATATATATATATATTTTTAAAAAAATAAAATAAAATAAAATAAAATTTTGTATGATATTTATTTTGTATAGTAAAAAAAATAAAATAAAATAAAATTTTGTATGATATTTATTTTGTATAGTATAGTCGTGCTGATACTATCAAGTTTGCTGATTATTTTTTGCATGTGTTAGTTTGTGGGAGACAAGGTAGCATATGCTATCAAGTTGCTGATTATTTTTTGCATGTGTTAGTTTGTTGGAGACAAGGTAGCATATGCACTTTCACAAGGGTTGAAGGTTATTGCCTGTGTTGGAGAAACTCTTGATCAAAGGGAATCAGGCTCAACCATGGAAGTTGTTGCTGCTCAAACTAAAGCAATCGCAGGTATGAAAACATTGTTTTAAACACTCAATTGCTATGTAAAAAGTGATAGCATTTGCTTCGTGTTTTAGTTCTTGTATTATCCAACTTTTTTTGCAAGTGCATGTAGTATGTTAAGAGAGAATCCTAAGTTGGACTGCTAATTGGCTTGCATGGCTGTCTTTGGGGTGCTAGTCATTAGACTTACAATACTCTTTTACTATAGTAGTTGAATAATTTGCTTTGTAATGATTTCTTTGCTGTTCTTTTCCTATTCATTCCAAAAGAAAATTTCTGCTAGAGATGGTCGCACTATTGGGCTATCAGCCTATCACTAGTTTTCATGTTGGCCTGGACCTAATGAATTTAACTATTATCATTCAAAATATGCATATTAGCATTCTAGTTTTTCTATGTTAGTTTTTGAAAGGAAAAATGTGCCTAGTTTGTTGATTTGGTTTAAGACCTTTTCACCACTGATATTGTGCATTAATATGTCAGGTAGCTACTAGTACTTGTTGGCTATTGTGTTGCAGTAGTTGTATATGTGATACTGGTTTTTTCTGATTTTGTTGTTGACAATTGCAATTTGCTTCTGCAGACCGAGTCTCCGATTGGTCTAATGTTGTCATCGCTTATGAGCCTGTTTGGGCTATTGGAACTGGCAAGGTTGCGAGTCCTGCTCAGGCTCAAGAAGTAAGCATCCAGCCTGTCTCACCCTTGGCTAAACTAGTTCGGAGAATATAAAAGAATTCTCCCTGAATATCATGTGTGTCCAATTATTTTCATATCAGGTACACGATGGGTTGAGGAAGTGGCTTTCTGCCAACACAAGTGCTGCTGTGGCTGAGTCAACTAGAATCATCTATGGAGGTATTTCCATTTTCCACACACACATAGAATGCTATTGTTGAGCAAATTATTTGTGGACTTGGATCAGTGCTCATCTTTATGTTGTATGTGGGTACCAAACGGTGGGAGTAAAAACACTAAATTCTTATTGTGTAAGTTTAAATTGATGGTTTCTTTTCACAAGCCTTTTTTGTGTGTGTGACATGGAAGCTTTCTAGTGGTGGTTGTACAAAACCTCCATCGCTGTAGTGGATGATAATCCATATTAACTCGAGACACTCCGTGTCTGATAGCCAAACTAGTATTTTATGAGGTTACAACAAGTCGAGATAGTTGGGCACGGACTATGCTTGTTTTTGCTAATGGAGTTCATGCTGCTGGGGTGATGCAGGTTCTGTGAATGCTGGTAACTGCAAGGAATTGGGTGGCCAGACAGATGTGGATGGATTTCTAGTTGGTGGGGCTTCATTGAAGCCGGAGTTCATTGCCATTATCAAGGCTGCAGAGGTGAAGAAAAGTGCTTAGGCTCTCCATCAGCTGTTAGTGGGTTTAAGTTTTGTACTTTTGTGCTTGGGGGTTGAATCTGGATCAAGTCACGCTACTTTACTTTCGGAACCTTTTCTAACTTGAGCTTTTAATGTAATAACAACAAAGCCAGACTTGTCCTTTCTGTGTTCACCGGTTTTTGCAATAAAAGTAGTTTGATAATTTCTGAAGTAATCCACATTGAGCGCATTCTCATTGATGGGAAATTACTCTGGTTTCGAAGTGACTTGGAGTCTGGGACGATGATGTTAGTGAAGATTGTTAAGATAGCATTGTTAGGGGGAGGCAGTCAGATGATAAGAGCGGAAACTAATGAATTGGGTGGCTCTGTGTTGCTCTCATAAGTAGAACAAATGTGTTTAGATAGCAAGGTTGAGACAGTTGGTTCAATTAGCATGAATCAAGTCAAAAAAACAGGACCAAGACTGGATCAAAGGGAAATACCATAAGAGTTTGGGATGGCCTGAAAGTGATCACCTAAAAATCGGATGACTGTGGACAACATAAATAGTGAGAACAGAAGGAATCCAACTAGTGGCCAGTACAAGGTAGGACTGCAAAACTCTATTCTAGAAATGCGTAGCTGTGCAACTTAGGAGAGAAGGGAGATTGGAGAATTGTTGAAAAATGTCCATGGCATACTTGGTTTGTTCCAATAGGGGACCAATATCCACAGTGAAGTGGAGGATTATTATTGGTCATTAATAATCAATTGAGAATTTGAGAGCCATGGGAATAAATGGATAGAGAAAGCTAAAGGCGAAAACTTTGAAGGGAGAATGTACATTTACAAGTAAATTTATAATAATTTCGAAATATATTTATATTCTCTGTTTGACGGAACCTACTCAAAGTCGAATAATCGAAACTCGAATTACATGAATGATAATTTGAAAATTCAAAATTATCCGATCGAACCAAATCTGAAATAAGACTGGAAACGAAACGCATATCCCAATGAGCTTAAATCACTGCAATTGTAACCATAATCTCTCTAGACAAACGCCCTCAGCCACATAAACAAAAGGAAAACCCTAACCTGGGGGACCGCCGTCGCCACCACATCCGACGGTCCGGCGGCCCCCCTCCCGTAGCTGTAGTTTCCCTTTCCGTCCTAGTAGTAGATCTGACGACGGAGCAAGGAATTGAGAGGGACATCGCAGAAGAACCTAGTGTTCTTTCATCGCAAGAAGAAGCAAGCAGCGCTGGCCGCTACCGCCTGAGAACGAGGTGTTGTACACTCGTCTTCACGGAGTAGAGTGGAGGTGCCCCATCGGTCTGATCCAGAGCGGCGGCAGAAATGATGTCGTACAAAGAGGGGGCAACCTTTGCGCACAATGGGGGCACACAGTAGCTCAGCTCCGACCTTACAACAAAAATCCCGGTAACATTTCACTAACGGTGACTGGCGGAAACATCGTCGACAGCGATTATCAATCGTGGGTTAGATATGCCCAAATAGGGTTGTGGCGAGTTCGGGCAGATTTGGACTGATTGAACCGGGTCATCATATTGGGCTAAATGAAAATATATGCTGGTTTTCTTATTTTAGTTGGGCTAATTTATTTCCACTTATCTTTCCGATTCTGGTGCCTTTGTACCTCTGCTCTGTTTTCAGCTTAGGAAACTTTGTTTCTTTTTTCCCTGCTCTTTTATTTATAAGGAAGGCTGTTTTAAACCTAGATTCTTTTTGTCAAAAGCATTAGATTAAGAGGCCTCTGCCAATTAGGTTCTCCGATGACTTTTAAATGGGAGTTTTTGTTTGGCTTCTGATCTTCTCTCCAAAGTGATTGATTTAGGAGAAATCCAAATCAAAAGGAATTTTGACGACGTACTTTTGGCAAAACCCTAAGGTTAAGGAGTAGATTAGTATACTACTGTTGGTTTGGACTTTTTTTAATAGACTAGCATATCTTGAAGGTTCAAATCGAATCAGATAAGAGAGCTTTATGCTTATAAGATATAAATGCCAAGTCTAATGTGCTGTTGTGATTATTTGAGTCGGGACGCCGACTTGGACGAGATAGCTTTCTGGTGGGTTGAGGTTGACATTGCTGGACGTAATCACGATATAGATGGACCACTCCATTTTATGTAACACCTTCCATTTAGCCATTAAGACAATCAAAGTGTTGTGTTCGACTGACCATGCGCAACTCGGGTTCTACCCCCCTAATAAATGATGGTCTATAAGTCTTTATACGCCAGGTTGGCGTGGAGAAAACTATGATACACCATGTTAGTGTGGAGTTCAAGCTCTAATACACCATGTTGGCGTGGAGCTCAAGTGGGGAGGCTCACCCCACTCACTCTTAGTGAGCCAATCATGTGGGATTTTAATATTTTATCACACCTTGTAATAGATCGACTTTTTCTCATTTTAGTTATGGTGTTCTACAGTTTATCAATTCATCAAGTTTAATAGAATAGACTAGCGTATTACTAGTTTATCGCCTAAAAATAGATAGACTAACACTGATGATTGTGCATACAATCAACCACAAATGTAATCAATTTCTATATATTAATGAGAAAGAGCCCGACTATTTTTTTTATAAAAAAAACTCATACCCAAATTTTGAAATTGATATAAACTCGAAAATGACCTTAAATTGAAACATACCCAAGTTGAATGGAACAACATGTTTAAGTTTTATGTCATTTTCGAGTTCGTTTCGATCTCAAACACATTTTAAAAAAGAGACAGGAGGAGTGGATTAATTCTAGAATAAAATCTCAATCCGATTTGATCCGAATTCAATCGGATCCAATTTTAAAGTAGTTTTGATCCAATCCAACACGAAAGAAAGAAATTAGGCCAATTTCAGGCCGAATTGGGTCGATAGAGCATGTACAATGTGGGTATCAATTGAGTCTCAATTAAAAATTGAGACAGATTCAAGATAATAAAATTTCACAATGAAGGTCTCATTGAGTCTCAATAAAAGGAGACCACGACATTGACCTTGTTATTGAGACCAGTCCCAAAACTGATCTGTCATTGGAGCACGTGGTCAAGTGGCGCTGCTGCGCCATTCTTCTTTGACCCGCACTTTGGATATACTCTCCATGCAATTTGTAATTGAAATAATATTTTTTAAAAAATAAAACAAAATCGAAATTGTATTATTAAAATAATATTTGTAATTAAAAAGCAATTTTAAAAACAAAATTAAAATTAAAATTGCTCCAGCCCCCGCCAAGCAATTTTTTGGGGATATTTTCAGGGTAAATTTTTTTAAAAAAAATTTCAGCCCTCTCCGATATAGGTAAAATTGGTGATTTTTTCCCCTTTGCATATCAGCCCTGCCACAAATTCTTTCTGGCTCCGCCATGCTAACAACATCAATTGTACATTTCATTGCACTTGTATTTGGTTTTATGTGCGTCAAACTAGGATTTTTTGAATGGGTTCATTTTTAAGTTGGAAAATGGTTATGGTGGTGAGGTGGGAAAATTTTGTATGTTGGGAAATAAGTATGTTGGGAGTGATGACTCAATCATACTGTGATAAGTGTTAAATAAGTTAAGAAAAAAAATAAAAGAAATTAATATGTGATGGGCCCACTTTATTTAACACTTGTCAAAGTATGATTGGATCATCACCACAACATGCTTATTTCCTAACATACAAAATTTGCTGGTGGTGAGGAGTGTACGAGAAAAGTAGGCATACATGAGCAGTCAAATTTATGGAATGAATATTCAGCATTTTAAATATCGAATTCAGATAAAGTAGGACAACCGTCAGATTAACGTAAATCCTCCCTCCCATTACTTTTGGTCACTCTACTTTTCATTATTTTCAATGATTATTTTTTACCGTCCATATCTCTGCCTTCATAGAACAACTTTGCATAAAAATTAATGTAAACAATAGATGTTAAAATTAATCTAACAAAGCTTACATGATATTTTTATCATGTGTATATATATATATGAAAACTTATATTAATGGTTAAAGTTTACTAATTTAACCTTAAGAAAGTAGAGTGGTCAAAACTAATGGGATGGACGGAGTATTAAAAAATATTTTACCTTATTTGGGAGAACAATCGGCATTTCAAATATCGACTCTTAAAATTCATTTTTTTCTCTATAAATTCAAATTGAAAATTACAATGAGGGATGATTATCTAATCCTACTTAAAGTCGGAATTCAGAATATCAATTGTTAACTGTCGTTATTTCAGATAATGATTCACCAATTTCAAGAATTTAGCTTGAAATAAAAACTCTTGCAATATTTTTTTATTTTTTAAAAGGTATTAACGAGTATATTTGACTTATTATTGCACTTGCAATTTTGAATTTTAACCCATACCACAACTTATTCTCGTAATATTCTTGTTAACCCATACCACAACTTATATCTGTAACATGCTTGTTAATCCATGTAGTTTTTAATGATGTAATACTGTAAGTGGCAAAAAATACATCAATTGAACATGCATATAACTACAACTTTAGCAATTTAGCTGGGGAAAACAGTTTCTAAAAACGTCACGTTTTCTTCAAATTATATGCACTTTAATTCAATTCAATTAACTATAATTTTAAATTGATGCTCATTAACTTAAATTTTGTCCACTATTCCTAATTTATATTATGTTTAATTTGAAAATCAGTTCGAAAGAACATAACCTAATCCTCAAGCATGCTTAATCTTTGATTAAAATTTGTGTTCATTTTTAATCCTATCTTTTTCCTAAACTACTAGTCCTCTGGTCTCCTAGAAATAATCTAATAAAAGTGGATATGAATCCAGCCCAATACCACTAAAATCCATATAGCAGTTGGGTCACATGGTTCCGAAATGGGGCCTGGTCCAGCATAAATCTGTTACTTCACATGAAATTGATAGGATACAAATCTAATGGCAAAAACATTTCAGTCCCCAGCTATTAACCCCGCAATGGTAGTAGAGCTTAGGTGCATAAATATTCAATACTCAATAGAACATACGATAAAGACTCAAACAAACCATTTTATATGAGAGACAAAGAGAGTGTAGTTTATAACACATCAATCTGTCAATTTCAGACCGTTTATAACTTTTATCTTATGACTCCTGACTCCATGACTCCTACTTTATTACTTATATCTTATACTTATGACCTATGACTTTGATATGAAAATCCACACACTATCCTACAGTAAAATCTTGCTCAAGAGAAGTTCATGTCATGATGCTAGAAATCTTATGGCACCAACAACAAAATGACAAGAAGTTTATTTCTTTCTTATGCATATATCACCTCTCAGAATCTACCCTCAATAGAAGAAACTGCAAACTAAACAACACCAATCCTAGTCGTCGGAGTTGCAGCATCCACGAGGTCTTGGAGCAAGCGCACCACGTCAGGGGTATCATCCAGATAGAATTCTGCCTTGCTCGGCTTTTGGCCAACCGTGCAAGCGAAGATCTGAGGAGGTGACGGGATGGCGGGAACTTTGGCGCTATTTAGTATGGTCTCAAACATATCTTCATCTGACTGGTCATCTCCAATGCAAAACACAAAGTCCGCGGCAGTTCCTCCCCTCGCCAGCTGTACAAGAACCTTCTCAGCAACCCATCCCTTGGTCACACCCTACACATCAGAATGCATGATTTCAATAAGTAGACAGTGTAAAACATAAAAGAAAAAGAGGAAGAGAGAAATCTTTGTACCTGAGGCTTGACTTCAACAATACGCTGGCCTCTCTTCACGACGACAGGTTCATTAGCGAGCACATTCTCTAGATGATCTAACAGCTCCTTGGCCTGGCATGCACCAAAATCAAGACCGGCTCCTTCATAATGCCACACCAGTGCACTCTCTTTAATCTCCATAAAGGAACCATCAGTTGCCTCAGTATACTGTCTCATAATTGGTTCCACAATTGCCTTCCAGTCCAGATCAGCAGACAGAGACTCCCATTCAGATGTTTTTTTCCACCTGCAAACAGGAATAATAAAGCAAGGTACCAAGTAAACATTTGTGACAAGGGAAATATCGAAGAAACATATGTAACAAAGGAGGAAATAAAGAGTGGTACCTCAGGAAATAACCATGCTCAGCAGCTAATCCAAGATTCTCACATGGTGCAAGCCATTCACCTAGTGAAGCCTTGTCCCTCCCGCTAACGATGAAAACTGTATTCTTAGGATCACTACTAAGAGCATCTAGCATGGAAACAATCTCAGGGTTTGGAGTTTCTCGCACAGAGGATTCAGGAACAACAGTACCATCATAGTCCAAAAATATAGCCCTATTCTTGCACATTTTATAAGTTGAAATCATATGGTCTGTTCTCAACCTCCTAAAAGTTGGATCTAGTGAGAGGACTCTAAAACTAAGCCCCAATCCCATTCCCAAACAACGTTTAAGGAAATGGTCCTGACAAGCCCTTTCCAAATCCTGTAAGAAGCTACGAGCCCAGTAAGAAACACCATGAGAGCTCACATAGTTATAGTGTTTCTCATGCTGAAGTTGTTTCTCATCCTCTGGCATTCTAACTGCTTTAGCTAAAGCACATGCCACTGCTTCAATATCCCAAGGATTAACCCTAAGTGCTCCACTAAGAGATGGTGTACAACCCATGAACTCAGACACAACAAGCATGCTCGTCTTCCGGATATCCTTTCCACCATGCATTGCTTCATCCAAGGCAGGAGAGCCCTGCCTGCAAACTATATACTTGTAGGGAACCAAGTTCATGCCATCCCGCACGGCATTAACTATGCAGTAATCAGCCACAACATAATAGGCACTTTTCTCGTCACGGTCAACAAGACGATCAATCAAAATGATTGGCTCATAATCAGAGCTGCCAAAGATTTGATTGATCCTACTAGCAGTTGAATAGGTCTCCCTCTTAGTATCTCGAACATCCTTTCCCGAGCTTCTTGCAGGATTCACTATCTGAACAAGCACCACTTTTCCCCTCATTTCTGGATGTTGCTCCAGAAATTTTTCAAAGGCTTGTAATTTCAGACCGATGCCTTTGAAAATATCCATATCATCGTCCCCAAGAATTATCTGTTTTCCTTTAAACTCTTTCTGAATCTCTCTCACCTTTTGAACTGTAGAAGGAAGACTTAAAACAGACTCAAGTCTTTCCTTGTGAATTCCTACTGGCAAAATTTTAACATAAACAGTCCGACCAAAGTAATCAAGCCCAATGTGCCCGCATTTAGATGCATAGTCCAAGCCCAACATCCTACTACAACATGACAAAAAATGACGGGCATAATCAAATGTATGAAAACCAATCAAATCCGCATTTAGCAAACCTTTCAAAATTTCATCCCTGATTGGCAAAGTGCGGTATATTTCTAAAGAAGGGAATGGACTATGAAGGAAAAATCCAATTTTCACTCGATGATACCGCTTCCTCAAAAATGTGGGCAGAAGCAGAAGGTGATAATCATGTATCCAGACAAAATCACCCTCAGGATTAAGAACTTCCACAATCTTTTCAGCAAATAACGTATTTACAGAGACGTAAGCCTGCCAACGGTTGTGGTCATAACGTTCTCCGTGATTTGGAGTTAATGGAAGCATATAATGAAAAAGAGGCCATAGGTACTGCTTACAAAAACCCTGATAAAACTTCTCTTGGACATCTGTTGATATAAAGGTTGGCACACAATAAAAATCTTCCAGCAGTTTCCGTGCCACTTCATCTTCTTCAGTGGGATCAATTTTGACCTTAAGAGATCCAACATACATAACATCTGTATCAGGTGAGCTACCATTTTTTAAATGGAGATAGATAGAATCCTCATCAAAGCTAAAACACCATTTTCCAGTTTCGCTGTCTTTGTGTGCATTTAAGGGCAACTTATTTGTCACAATGATGACTCTGCTACGATGAACAGGTGAGGCGTCCGACTCACCATCAGTGCCGGTAATATTAGAGATTCCCGAGGGAATAGCCATCAATCTTGGAAGAGAACTAAGAGTTTGAATGAATTTAGTTTTAAAAATAGCTGAAACATGGTTGAATATATAAGTATTAGACTGTCGGCAACCAGCTTACCACGTTTCAATATTATTTAAACTAATATTTACGAGTATGGTCGGTAACTATTTGACTTTCAATAACAATGGTTAATAAGGTCATAAGGTCGGCAAGCAGCTTACCAGATGTCAATCGATATGGTATTATTTAAAATAAGATTTAATACAGTCATATATCGATAACTATTTGACTTTCGATAATTACATCAACTTAATGGCGGGTTAATAAGGTCACACTGTCGGCAACCAGCTTAGCCGGTGTCATTGTCTTAATAAGATTGACTGATACGTGATCTATGTGATACGATTATTGGTCGGTAAGTAATTTGCCAAAATGTCAAAGTTATATAAGATTTACCAGTAGCATTGCCCAACTAATTTACCAATGGGTTTAAATGGAATTTATAATAATAAGTTATAATTTACCGGATAAACATTTTAGTAAGGTTTACCGGCAAATTATACATCTAGATAAGATTTATTGGCACCAGTAATGAGTTGTTAAATTGTAATATCTAACTAAATTAATTAGTTTAAATTATACATATTCATAAATATTGGTTGTAATTTTTCTCAAGTGAAAAATATATTTTACTTTTTTATAATTTTAATTTAACCACGTCTTTTCATACGTATACTAAGATGATTTTCCCCAAAACTTTATCATAAACGAATAGGTTGCACAAAATGTTCACGTGTACTTATACACGTTTTTCTAAACATAAGTACACTTAATTTTAGTTTAATTTAAATAAACTAAAACTATATTTATCTTAATTGATTTTAATTTAATTTAATTAATTCAATCAATTCATAAAAAAATAGTTGGGGCCTTGTCCCTTCCCATAAACACCCTCTTCATAGTGGGTCCTCACTCTCTGGACTCGGAATATTTCACACCTGTCATTCTAGCCTTCTTTCCATTCTTTATTTCTCAAATGTTTTCACTATTATTTTATTTAAAAAGAAATAATTTTTTACCGGTTAGTTTTCAAGAATTCTTTCATGCGTTTTTTCCCTCGAATTGTGGACTCAAAATGAATTCAGTTTTTAAAATAGCTGAAACATGGTTTAATATATAAGTATTAGACTGTTGGGCACCAGCTTATTTATATGGTATTATTTCAAATAATATTTACGAGTATGGTCATCCATCGGTAACTATTTGACTTTCAATAACTGCGATAATTGGTTAATAAGGTTAGAATGTCGGCAAGCAGTTTACCATATGTCAATCGATATGATATTCAAATAATATTTACGAGTATGGTCTTCCATCGGTAACTATTTGACTTTCAATAACTACGATAATTGGTTAATAAGGTCAGAATGTCGGCAAGCAGTTTACCATATGTCAAATAATATTTACGAGTATGGTCATCCATCGGTAACTATTTGACTTTCAATAACTACGATAATTGGTTAATAAAGTCAGAAGGTCGGCAAGCAGTTTACCATATGTCAATCGATATGATATTATTTAAAATAAGATTTATTACGATCATCTGTAGGTAACTATTTGACTTTCGATAATTACGATAACTCAATGGCTCGTTAATAAGTCACACGGTCGGCAACCAGCTTAGCAGGTGTCATTATTTTAATAAGATTTACTGATACGGTCATTTTCGATAAAATTTACCCAGTGTGACCTATGTGATACGATTATTGATCGGTAAGTAATTTGCCAAAATGTCAAAGATATATAATATTAATCAGCAGCATTGCCAACTAATTTACCAATTGGATTAGATGGAATTTATAATAATAAGTTATAATTTACTGGATAACCATTTTAGTAAGGTTTACAGGTAAATTATACATCTAGATAAGATTTATTGGCACCGATAATGAGTTGTTAAATTGTAATATCTAACTTAATTAGTTTAAATTATACATATTCATAGATATTGGTTATAATTTTTCTCATATTACAAGTGAAAAAAAACAGTGTACATAAAGTTTGAAACATAACACTAACTTCTAAAATAATTTTTAAAACTGAAAATATTGTATAATCAATTATTTTTTACAAATATTATTAATATATTCATATTATTAATAAAATTAGAATAATAATTGAGTGATATATAATCGAATTTAAATATTATAAAAGTATAAATTAATTACATAAAGAGTCAGTCTCTTGAAAGACGGTGTTTCCCTAAGTTATGGAAGACCAAAGTTTAAACTACAAATTAGAAAAAAATAAGTTAAAATTTTCTGGTTGCATTAATTGGGTCATAAACTTATAATAACCACTGCGCGTTGCATAATAAAATTTTAATATTGCAACTAAAATCGTTTACTTTTCTATAATTATAATTTAACCACATCTTTCCATATATTTATGTAAGACGATCTTTCCCAAAACTTTGTCATACACTAATAGGTTGCACAAAACGTTCATTTGTACTTATACACGTTTTCCTAAATATAAATACACTTAATTTTAGTTTAATTTTTAATTATTTAATTTAAATAAACTACAACTATATTTTTCTTAATTGATTTTGATTTTGTTTTAATTAATTCAATCAATTCATAAAAAAATAGTTGGGGCCAGAGCATGTACAATGGTGAGACCCAATTGAGACACCCCTTATAGTTTCAATTAATTAAATAATCAACCTCTCTCTTCCACATCAGCATTTGAGACACTAACTAAGTCACTCCATTTTTTTCTCCACAGTGGTTGAGACCACTTTGAGACAACTGCATGGACCCCACTTG
>JAULKK010000007.1:12453935-12463935 GCA_032355705.1 Rubia peregrina
TTATACGTAGGTAAAGATATTAACTGCCGAACATGTGTCTTGGATAACGTGCAAAAAGCACTTAGGCCAAATCTGCTAGGACGGAGGGAGTAAGTTCTAGAGAACAAGACCTTAATTCTTACATTTTTCACTTTCCTAGATAATCCATTAAAAACTAAATCTACACTTTTAAATACTATATATTTATTTAATAAATTAATATTTTATAATGCTAACGTGGACAATTTTTTCAAAACTATCAAATAGATTTCATTAATCATTAGTAAAGGTTACAAAGGGTGGAGTTGTCCTCCATGAAGTCCTATCTAGTGGACTAGTCTTTTGGAATTGCGCCAGTTGGGCCGTAATTGGATTTTCTTTTCTGGGAATCCATTTCACTATAGGGTCGCCTAATTTTACATCATTTATAAGCATGGCTAAATATGATCTATCCTCTTCTTGTGATTAAAGGACACGTATTACTAGTTTCGCATCACATTTGATAACTTTAGAAAATATTTGTTGTTGAATGCATCCTTTTACGACCTATGTTAGTGTCATTGCTTCACCTATTTGGGTTGAGTATTTATTCCTTACATGGTTTGTTTGTCCTTATACCCATCTATTATCTTGTGTTTGGACATGCTATCATAGGTATACTACATTTGTTGATGTGCTTGCATCGAAGAAGAGAGTAGGTCTTAGTATTGAAACCTCTGCGTCTTAGGAAACCAAGCATGCTGGTCATGGGTTCTATCAGGATCTTCTTTGAAGTTTCCACTATTAATTCCGTCAATTTGGGATAGGGACTATTGAATTACTTTCAAGGGTTGTAGATCATGCACTTCACCATGCAGTAGCTGATTTTTGGTGAAACCATAAGTGATTCATTAAGATGGCCACTAATGACATTTTTTCCTCGTCAAGATTTAGTAGTATGACCCTTAACCATGGCACTGCTGATGGTTGCTGATATGAGTAAATATGTCTATGAATATCTGCTGCAAACTATACTTAATGAGCTGGTGCAGTGGGAAAAGACGCGTTCCGCAGAAGTGTCTTTCGATGTACATGTAAGGCAGAATTGTATCTTCGAGCATATTCTTTGGATAAGGTGCTTTCCCAACGGAATATGACCTTCGCACATTCGCCATATAAAGTGGCTTACCCTCAGTGACACTGTTAGTTGCTCCAGTTGGGGGATGGTCCAATGCTGCTGCTAGCCATGTGACATGCATTATCCAAATATATGGAACTAATATAAACTTTATAAGGTAATTTTATCGAGTAATTACCATCCTCGATAAGCTGCCAGCTCCATGTGTCTTCCAGTTGATTTTGTGGCCTAGGCATTTCAAGTATTAGTGCGACCTCATCTTCATAAAAAAATGTCTCTTATTAAGGTAGAATTTCATTTTGCTTCATTTTATTCCATTAATTGATCAACTGTAACATCCTCTATGGGTAGTCCTGTGAAAGTGAGTTTGACATTGCTTCTCCTTGTCTTGGTAACCATAAACCTGATTTGGATTTTGTAGTATTTTAACGTCCTATCCTCTTTCAAATCCTATGAAATAAGAGGTCCCTGTCCGCAATGATAGATCTCCAGGCGTATGATGGTTGGTGTCTGGTACGTGTTTGAAGATGGAGGATTGTGGATGATACCTCGCTTTTATTAGCAAAGTTATTATAGACGATGAGTTTGTTAGCAACCTCCAAACTAGCTTTCCCAATATTGCTTTGTTAAAATATTTTAGATCTTTAAAATTCAAACCTCCCATGTTGACGTGGCCAATTTTAATAATGACGCTTTTTCAAAATCTTTCTTTATTATAAATTAAGATGGAAAAAAACAAACATGCCTACCATAAAAACAAAGGAAATTAATTGCTAATTACTATTTAAATTAAGAATAATAAAAGGCCTATTATTTTTTTCATAAAAAATAACTTATGATATAAATTGCAGTTTAAAATGGTCAAAGATTTATATCCTTTTCAAGTAAGTATTAAATATTAAACAAAATTTCATAAACCGACAGAAATATCGGATTTACAGAATTTATAATTTAAATTTCATATTAAAATATCCAAAAAAAACATTTAAGTCAAAAATATTTATTTTATAGTTTTAATGAGTGATTTAAATTAATTTAATTATTAATATTTTATCCATTATAATTGTATTATCATATTAATAAAATTAAATTCACTATTTTATTATAATAATATAATTAGTTATTTTAAATAATCAGATTACATGAATAATGAGTGAATCTATTTTATTTAATACACACAAATGAATAGGTAGTAATATTATCACAATTAACATCCAAAATAACTTTATTAAAAATTATTTATTAAATGATCCAACAACATTTTTAATAACGTATATAGTGATTTATATCCATATAAAGCAAAACCGTTTTCGTCTTTTTTTTGCGAACTCACTTTATATATCTCTGACACACAAGAAAAGGGGTACTGGAAAGAAAGCAGCCCCAATCTATGTCCAGTTCATCATTTCGCTCGCACTTGCAGTCACGCCCCCATTTTATCCGCCGCTTGGAAAAGGTAGATGTAGATATGTTGATTTTAGTAGATCGTTGGCTTCACATGTTATCTCCTTCTATAACATGTTTTTCTTGTCGCACACAGAATTTTGTGTAGATCTGTGTATATTTTCTCTTATCAAAATTTAATCTTTTTATTTCTACATCTTTCAAGCAATCTCTTTCCAGATCAAGCTTCAAGTTTATTTCAAGTGCTTCTGAATCAAAAGCTTCCTCATTCAAAACTCTAGCACACAAGATCTTGCCCAGGTATATGTGTTTTTTTAACCGTACAAGATTATAGTTAAAGAAAATTATACAGATATTTATTGAAGTAGATAGTTAAAATTAAAATGGTACTTTATGAAGATTTTTCCTTACATTTCCTCCAAAAAGAAAAGGCTGATAGTATTGTACGAAGATCCAATGCTAATTCGATTGACAAAATAAAGTCCATCTTTTAAAAAAAATGTAATTTTTACCCTCTCAAAAGAGAATGTTTTGTGCCTAATTTTAGGTTGGGTTAAGGATGTTTTAACCATTTTATAATGATTAAATGTTTATTTTAAATTTTAAATATTGTTATTTTAAATTTTAAGAATCTAAATGAATGTGATAAGAAATCTAAATTACGAATTCTGATCAAGCAGGCATTTGAGGTATGAGATCCAGTCTTTCTATGAGTTAGGCATCTGAATTCTGAAGATCCAATCTTTCTATCAGTTTTTGAAGGTTTGTGTTGTTTTTTTAAATTTAATATTTGTTAGAAAAGATAGGAACATTTGACCATTAAAACTACTGACAGTAAATATGAAAGTTTTTAATAAGAAAACATATTTATTATTTTTTTAATTTAAAATAAATTTGAAATGAATTTCATTTATTTCATAAATAAATTAGGTCTTGTTTGTTTTTCTTTTTCTTCTTCTTCTTATTTTGTTTTTATTTCAGCTTCCCCTAATTTAAGAAAACAAATTTAATGCAAAGGCTTGAACCCTAGAATTTAACTAAGGTTTTACAATTCTACCTGTCTAATTTGATTAAATATCTCACATTTTCGGGTATTTTAGTCCAATGAATTTGCGAAAGCAGTTTCATAAACTTTTAAAGAAAACTTTTTAGCGAATCCAATTTCAGATCTCGAAAAAAAACTTAAAATTCTATCTTGTAGCATTTGAACTACATAAAAAGTGAGATCACATAGAACTTTTAATAATGAAATATGATCTTCTTCTTCTCATTTGCAAATTATATTTTTTCAACCACATAATACAATTAATTGCTCTTTTTTTTGAAAAACCACACACCAAAATACTGTACTAGAATTTACTAATATAATTATACAGTAGCGGATTCAAAATTTTATAAAGAACACTTTAACAAATATTTTAAAATTAGGGTCGAAGAAAAGAAAATGTATACTATAAATTTTTAATGAATTACCTATTAAAAACAGTTTTTTTTATAGAAACATCCAAAGGTGCATGCACTACTGGATATATTACCGTAATAGATTAATTAATATAGATTTCATTTTCATTGAAGAGTAATTAATTAGTACCAAAATGGTACGAGGAATTTTCCTTATTTTCTGTTGGGGATTGTACGAGGAATTTTACAATACGAAGTCAACCTTATTTTTCCAAAAATGCGTTTTTATTTTCCTTTTCAAATTTCCATGTTTAACCTGTCGTCTTTAAATCTTTTGATTTCAATTTTATGGAGGGAAATTTATCTAATAGGCCACACAAATCCGCGTCAAATTACAAAACAGCCCCTGGTCCCCATCCTCGAAATTCTCCTAATGTGTCCCCTCATTTCCCACTACACGACAAGATACGCCGTGTACTGAACCGTCATTTCACACCGCCTCCCAGGACCCAAAAAATATATACGCACCGAGGAGGAGGACCAAAAATCCCTCTTGTTCTCCTCCTCGACGCAGAAACAGTTCACACATTCACACACGACTCCGTTCAAAAACACCCTTTCTTCCTTACTGTTTACACCAATATCTGAATACTGCTTCGATTTCTGTTTTTCTGTGGGTAATGTGAGATTTACTGTGTGGAAATGGATGCAGGGTTTGAGCAGTTGCGACGGTTTTTGCTGGTTGTTTATCTCCTTGTGGTAAGTTATACATGCACGCAATATGCTTGATGTTTTTGCTGGTGGTGTTATTGTGCTTTTGCATTTATGATTTTTGGGGTAGTGCTGTTCTGGGAACTGAATTTAAGTTATATTTGTGTTTCCATTTTTTTGGGTGCGATTTTACTGGAAGATTGATTGTGTTCGGGGTTGAAGATGTTAATTTCTTACCATATTGCTCTTTAGAAATGTTGATTTTGTGCTTTTTTGGGGGATATTGTTTGAAGGTTTTTTGAATTTGGGCTGTGCTGATGGTGGTGATTTTGTAGGGTTATTGAAAGGATGAGGGAGGGTTTGAGATCACACTCTCGACGTGCTGCGGAGACAGGGAGGAGGATGATTGATTTGAATAAGGACCCGGTCGAGGTTGAGGAAGAGGATGTTGGTGCTGTTTCTTCGGCGCAAGGAGAAAAGGTCGATCCCGGGTTTGGTGTGGATGTCAGTTCCAATGCTACTGGTGGCGATGGGAGTTTGAGGCAAGGAGGAGATGCCAATACGAGCCTGGAGGTCTGTGTGGCTTTGCCTACTCTGGATGCTGATGCTGTTACTGGGGTCAGAGTAGAGGATGGAACTGCTCAGCGAAGGACACGGGGGAGGAAGAGGAAATCAGAATCTAATGCCCCTGTTAAGGAGGAGAATGTTGCCTCTGATGCTGATGGTGGTGGAAATGTGGCTACTGAATCTGGTCCGATGCGTAGAGGCAGGAAAAAGAAGGGGCAGGGGACCTCTGACGCTGGACAGGAGGCTAATCACTTAGCTTTGGTGGTTATGCCTCAGACTGTGGCTACTGAATCTGGTCCGAAGCGTAGAGGCAGGAAAAAGAAGGGGCAGGGGACCTCTGAGGCTGGACAGGAGGCTAACCACTTAGCTTTGGTGGTTATGCCTCAGACTGTGGGAAGGGTTCTGAGGTCGAGGACAAGGATGGGGGAATCTAATGCTACTCAGAAGCCGGCTTTGCCAGAGAAGGAAGCTGATGCTAGTGAAATGCAGGCTTTGCCAGACAAGGAAGCTAATGCAAATGAAAAGCAGGCTTCGCCAGAGGAGGAAGATCATTCTGGTATGGAGTTAGCGAGCCCTCGTCCTACAGAAAAAGGAAAAATACCTGCTGAGAAGGAAAGTCGGCTTGTAATTGAGGAAGGTGCGGTAGCGCCTGCTGAGAAGAAGTTAAAACGTGGTCGTGGAAGACCCCCTAAAAAGCTTGGGGTACATGTTATTGAAAAGCAGACTTCGCCAGAGAAGGAAGATCATTCTGGTATGGAGTTAGAGAGCCCTCGTCGAACAGAAGACGGAAAAGCACTTGCTAAGAAGGAAAGTCGGCTTGTAATTGAGGAAGGCGCGGTAGCGCCTGCTGAGAAGAAGTTGAAACGTGGTCGTGGAAGACCCCCTAAAAAGCTTGGGGTGTATGTTATTGAAAAGCAGGCTTCGCCAGAGAAGGAAGATCATTCTGGTATGGAGTTAGAGAGTGCTCGTCCTACAGAAGAAGGAAAAATACTTGCTGAGAAGGAAAGTCTGCTTGTAATTGAGGAAGGTGCGGTAGCGCCTACTGAGAAGAAGTTAAAACGTGGTCGTGGAAGACCCCCTAAAAAGCTTGGGGTAGATGGTTGTGCCAAGGTGATCGACACTGACACTGTAAGTAATAAGGCTGAAATAGATCATCAGAAGAAGATTAGCATGCCAGGAGCAAAGGTTGTGAAGGGTCAGAAGGGCGTGAAGTTGCATAAGAAGGGGTTCGCTGCTGTCAAGTTGCAAAGTCAAAAAAACAATATAGTGAAGAAGGAAGGGGGGACGAGCCTTAGAGAAGAAAAGAATTTGCTGAAAGAGAAAATAACTAGCATCCTTATAAATGCAGGCTGGACAGTAGAATATAGGCCTAGGAATGGAAGAGACTATCACGATGCAGTCTATGTAGATGCCCAGGGAAGAACCCACTGGTCAGTTACGCTGGCTTACAGTAAACTCGAGAAGAAGATCGTTGAGGGGACTGCAGATGAAAAAGAAATTGCTGCTTTTACTCCAATTCCTAAGGATAGCCTCTGTAAACTGTTTAGAGTAACAAAGGAAGGCACAAAATCTAAGAAGGGCAAGAATGGAAGTGGGAGTTCAAGAAAGAGGACTGGTGGGCCGCAAGGTGAGAAGTTGTCAAAGAGAAAAATGAAAGGGGTCAATGGTGAGCAAGAAAAATCAAGCTCGAGAAAGCCAATCTCAAGAAAGGGAGGAAGTAGAAGGCTTTGCGGCCTATCAGCTCGTGAATACAAAGTTGAGTTGGAAGGTGGGAAGCTGACTGTTATTTCATGGATGATTGACTTGGGAACTATTTCACCTGGTGACAAGATATGGTATATAGACCATGAAAGGACAAATGCAACACATGAAGGGAAGATATCTAGGGAGGGAATATGTTGCAATTGTTGTGACCAGGTATTCAGTGTAGCTGACTTTGAGGCTCATATGGGTAGTTCGCAAGGCCAGCCTCTCCTAAACATACGCTTGGAGTCAGGACGATCGCTTCTGCAGTGTATGTCCGAATCATGGAGTAAACAAGAACAAATTCATCGGGTGGGGTTCAACTTTGTGAATGTTGAGAACGATCCCGACGATGATACATGCAACATTTGTGCAGATGGTGGGGATCTAATATGTTGCGATGGTTGCCCCTCTACATTCCATCAAAGTTGCTTGCAAATTGAGGTATGGTTATGTTGCATCCTGTGCTTCCAAAATTGTGTTCTTATTAGTTTACAGTAATGCACTCATTGACACACACATCTATTTGTGAATGTGCATTGACAGGATTTGTGATCTCATCCTGCCAAATTTCTTTCAGTATGATTGAAACTTCTGTTCTTCTGTTCTGCCATGAGTTTGCATTGTGCTTAGATTTTAGAACAGTAGATGCAAGTGTATGATGACATGCTTATCTCTCGAAAGTAGTCATCCAAAGGTTTTGATGAGTGTTCTTATATTCATTTACATTTCATAATCCGACAGGCTCAGTTTGTCTCTCTGAACCTGGTTAAGAATTGTATGTATTGTCTATCTATAGGGGTATTTCTCAGCTGTGCTGTGCATGATTTCTCTAGAATGATGTAAACAGTCTAAAAGCAGTCAATGGTTTTAAATACATGATTTTTCACAAATATATGTGTGTTCTTAAGTTATTGGTCAGACCTAATTCATTTGAATAATGCATCACCTCTTTCGGAAATAAGTTCTTTTGTCGCGTCTTTAAACATCTTCAGTTCTTAACACACCTGTAGGTACATTTAGTCAAAATGTACTCCTTAGACTGTCGTTTTTCTAATACAGCCCTAGAGCGTTGAACAGGTTTGCGCTTAAGTAATTTTGCTACTCACATACATATTATTTCTTACCATGATGATTGAGAATTAAAACTGAGGCACTGCCGTCGTTCCAATCTGTCTCAGCAGTCTTGCTGGCCCCATCTTGTTTTGTAAACAATGCATTTCCTGCCATTATTTATGATGGATCATGGATGTCATTACTCACTTGTCACGTGTATGTGTTTCACGTGCATGCTTGTCTCTCTAATGTGAAGTCAATAATGTATAATTTGCTTACTTTCCTTTGCAGAACTTTCCAACTGGAGATTGGCATTGCATATACTGTGCGTGTAAGTTTTGTGGGATAATTTGCAATGAAAATTCTAAGGGAAATAGTGATCGCGATCCAGATGATTCTGGATATCTTACTTGCCTATTCTGTGAAGAGAAGTGTAAGCAGATATTTCCAGTCTTGTGCAGATTTTTGGATGGTATTCCTTTTTGTCATCATACTTTATTTGATAACTTTTTTCAATATCTTTCCATTTGCAGTCCATGTGAAATGCATGCTGAGGAAGGAAAATAAAAACATTTACATACACGAGTTCCAATTTTGTAGCTGTGGATGTCAGAAGGTATCATGTCGAGTATCTATTACACACTCACTACTTCTAAGAGCTACTTGTATTATAGCTCCCCAATATATGTTTCATTTTGAGATCTAATGTATAATTGCAATTTACTCCTGTGCTCTGACTTTCTGTGTTGCTAATTAATGGCATTTCAACCAATTAGCAGTCATCCATAAATGGTTTGTTTACATTTTTAATTGAATACTGAGCTTTATTTCATTGTTTCTTAGTGGTCGCTTTTGTGTAACTTTTAGTTGGCCTTTTGTATTTAGTGAACTATGATCTGCTCTGAGAGAGGCTACAGTAATAATTGATCACTTTATATTGTTGATGAATGAGGTCAAATTGATTTCTCAGTAGCAATATCATGTGAAATTTTTTATATGAGCATTAGAAAATTTATCTGTTATGAAATTATTAACTGTAAAATGCCAGATAGAGTAGGAAAATCTTCCATATCTGATGTCTATGATATTTAAGTACAGTAACTTTAAGGCTTCTTTGTTACTCTGTTGGTTCTGTTTCCCTTAAAGAGTTTTAAGTAACAATTTGGTATTTGCTTTGACTTGTATGAAGTCGAGTGTTTAACTCGGACTAAGACTTACTATGTGTGCTCAATATTTCTTCACTTCGAGTTAAATGAAATGTTGAAACTATGAAAGGTTTGATGTTATAATATATTGCCATTCTTTTGGTATTACTTAATGTGGTCAAACAGTGGAGATAGTAGACTGTTGTCAAGTTCTCTAACTTTTGAAGACACTGTACGCAATTGGCTTAGTCAATTTTTTTATAGAAGTTACTATCAATCTGAGATAATTTGCTGGAACTGGATTTAGTTCAGATGCTCCCTTGGTAAGTGGTTATATTGATTCAGTATTCTCCACGAATTAGTTGAGTACTTTCAAAATGTCTCTTAGTTTTTATTAAGTGTACATGAATGGGCAAGGGTCTTATTTTTATCAATGTCTTTTATGAATATAATCCCAAGTTGTATATATTTGTAGTCGTTCATTTTCTATGGATTTACTTCTTAAAGATGTGTTAATCTGCCCAAGTTTTGTTGATAAATCAGCTAGATTCATTGTTGCTTCTGCTTATGTATGTGAACTTTATACAAGGGTGAAGTTTGTATTGTGATAGCTAATTTTGCTCACTATACTTCTCACATTCAACAGCTTTCTGAGAACCTACAGAAGCTCCTTGGTGTCAAGCATGAACTTGAAAATGGATTTTCATGGACTATTCTCCGCCGCCAAGATTTATCTTCTAGCTTTGATCCTTTGAAGATTGAGTGTAACTCTAAGTTAGCCATTGCATACTCGATCATCGACGAATGCTTTAAGCCCATCATTGATGAAAGAAGTAGCACTAATCTGATCCAGAATATATGCTACAACTGTGGGTAT
>JAULKK010000007.1:12464035-12500311 GCA_032355705.1 Rubia peregrina
AATTTTCCCAGGTCAAATGTTAGAAGGCTAAATTACAGTGGATTCTGTACTTTCATACTGGAGAAGAGTGACGAGCTGGTGGCAGCTGCAACTATAAGGTTGTCCTTATTCCTACACTATTCTGCACTACAGATTTAAATCTTGCTTCGTACTTGATGCTACTTCTAAATGTGTTTTGCTTTAAATGTTTGTTTTAACTTTATTAAAACAATTCCCAGTAGTTGTAGAACCACATGCACAAATTCTATGCACAATTAATCTTGTTGCTTAAATGAGACAAACCGGCTCCCCATTTGGGAACTTATATTGTTCAGGGGTAAAACTGCATGTTCATATCATACGTTTCCATGATAGATTTTCCTGTGCTGTGATCTGTCATATACATTTTCTGAGTTACTGTATATGGGATTTGAAACTAAGCAGGCAAGGGATAAACCAAGATTGCATTACTCATGATCTACAAGAGAGATTTTCATGTGCAGTAATCTGTCAAATGTGTATTTTTAGTGAATTTGAAACCAGCCTCATCTGGGATTTATTTCCCCTCTTTTATCTTACTGAGGGCTGGACTGAACTTTATGGATCCATCGTTCCTAGACCACCCATTGTTTAGGTCAATGAATCCCTTTGGCAATACAATGCACTATTGTTAAGATATATTCTGATCGTAGTCTTTGAATTCCATAGTTTGGGCAACCTTTGTGGGATATTGTTTATCATCCTTAAGACTGGTTATAACCAGGTTTGAGAGGAAATGGTAGAATAGTTAAGGTGCCCCTATTTGTTTGGCCCTCGCCTCTACCAAGGATTGCAAAATGCCCCTTAGATGCTTCCCATTTTCCCTCTAGATATACTTATCATGTGTTTTTAAATGTTTCTCACTGTAATATTCTGTTTTCTTGATAAAGAATACATGGGAATCAGCTAGCAGAGATGCCTTTCATAGGAACTCGTGCGATCTATCGGCGTAAAGGGATGTGTCGCCGCCTTCTGACAGCAATTGAGACGGTATTATGTTTTACAGAATGTGTTATACATACATATATATTTTTATACATAAGTATTGTGGTGCCATCCTTTAATTTTTATTAGTGCTCCATATGCTTAACATCGCCTTATATCATTAGCTTGCATGTAAAACCCATGTATGTAAATGTTATTTTAACATACGTATTTATGACTTAATCTCATATAAGGAGCAGGTTATTGGTAGACAATATGTTAGTAATGTCAAGACTCGTGTAAATGATAGGATTTATAATACATGCCAGTTGATACATGTAGCCAATGTTGATAGACCCAGCCAAGCTAAGGGGTTTTAGGGGCTGACTCGGGTCAACTCAACAATGCCATTAATATATCTAAAATAATAAATATAATAATAATCTTCAGCATTCTAGGTTTATGGTGTTTTTGTAGTAAAATAAGTAATATGTTATTGTATAATTGATGATCTTATGGATTGTTTGAAATGTACATGTACGGGCTAGTCCTGAACAATTCAGGGTCTAGGTCAAAAAAGATTTTAGGGCCTACATCATTTTAGGGCCTTTTACATATATCTTTTAGATTATTGGGCCCAATACAAATGTTTTAACCCATTTCGAAACAATTTCTGTAAAAAAAAAGGCTGAATTTAAAAAATAAACCATACATACAAAAAAATTTGTACCCTGTCTTGATCCAGGGCCTGGTCAGTCCAGCGGGTCAGGGCTGGCCCTGTATATGAACAAAATGTAGTCACACACTAGTATATGTTTGTTTATTTATTAGTTTAATAAAAGAAATGAGGTTTTAGTATCTTGAAAATAGACAAGTGAGTTTGGTATATGAAATTCTGGACCACTATATTCAAATGGGCCTATTAATAATTGAAATGGCCATATTTTGTTGAGATTTAGTCCAAATATAACTTTTAATAGTGAAGAACTGAAATGGCTATATTTGTTGAGATTGGGTCCAAACATAATTTTTATGAAATAAAATAGTCAAAAATTTCGTAATCCGGTCATCAATGGTCAAACCTAGGGTTTTGACTACAATTGACCGTGTAGCCTTTTCATGTATAGGCTTGTAGATGTATGTGAGTAGCTTTCCAGGATATCAATGTACTTCCTCTGTAGTCCGTCCCAGCCAAAGTTTGCCTGGTTTAACTTCAAAAGTCAAATTGAGCCAACTTCGACCATAAAATTCTATAATATATATGTAATACTATTATCATATTTTATGTTGTTAGATTCATCATAACATATATTTTCAAATTATTGTTTTTTCAGAATATTTTTACACATGCAAATAAATATATGGTAAATTAAATATTGATACAGTTGACTCCAAAAAGTCAACGAAGCAGCTTTGACTGGGACGGAGAGAATATATGATTGACTAAATACTAAAGCTTTCAGATGATTCTGTCTTTTGTGCACATGCTTCAAATGTTTCTTTATAATTTCGTCCTTTTGCAAGACAGTGAAGTCATCCTTGTATCTTTATGGTAGTGGTATTTGAGCCTTTCATGGGGTATGTAATTGCAATTTGGCGCGTGAGTTGCACTATATAGCACGATGAATGATATCAAATATATAAGTTTTGATGTTTAAATGCAATCTGTTTTCTGTTTCTTAGGTTCTCTCCTCTCTTGATGTGGAGAAACTGGTCATTCCCTCCATATCAGAGCTTCTTGACACATGGACAAAGGTTTTTGGCTTTGTCCCTCTTGACGAATCTGGAAGGCAGGCGATAAAGCACATGAGCTTGGTTGTGTTTCCGGGCATGGATTTGTTGGAGAAGCCCCTGCACAAGGACCAAGCCAGAGAGGGAGACACATCTGCTGCTGGTAACTGATGTGTATTTTGATACATATCTGAACTTGTATTGTCAAACCATAGTTTATAGGATTAAGCACTATTTATCAGTGATTTCAGATAATTGTCAATCAGTAAACAGTGACAATGATTATAATCAACATTTGTATGGTTTTAACTTTAAACTCAAATTTGTGCTATTTATGGCACTTTATCTGATTTGTAAATTTCTAAGTTGCTGTGCTCAATGAAAGTGAAGATTATTTGCACGGTCTAAATTTAGTGCACATTTTGTTCAAATATAGTGCATTCTTTGTGCAAAATTTGTACACATATTGTTCAAAGATAATGCATTTTTCTTTGCAAATAAGAGTGCACATTTTGTTAAAATATCATGCATTTTTTGTGCAATATTAGTGCAATACTACTCCAACTGAAAACAAATAGCTGTTCTGTCAAATTTAGATTTATAGTGGTTTAATCTTCGATATAATAGTATCTCTTAATCATATGAATGCATCTATATTATCTAATATAATAAATTCCATTATCGTGCGTAATTTAGGGCATATTTGTTCAAATTCAGTGCAATTTTGTTAAATTATTATATTCACTGTTACAAGTCAGTAAGATTTTGATTTGTAGTATTTTAATTATCTAGTAATTGATAACACTTCTTGCAATAAGACTGGACTAGTAAAATTTGCTCTTTAGGTTAAATAGTATGTTTGAAGAAAAAAAACTGAAGGACACTAAATAAATCACAAATACATTATAAAAACACATTTGAATGGCTTCTCTTGTAATTATCACTCAAGGGCCAGAAAGGAAATACATTTATCTTCAACAGGATTCAAATACACGAATATATAGTCAGGAACACAGCTTCTGGTGAATGTATATATGTATATTCAAATTTTGGAACTTGAGTTATCTCATGGATCAATTATCAAAGATCATGTTCATTTTGAGTTTGATAAAGTTGGATTGTAAAATTGTAGGTGTTGAATGCAATTCTAACAACTATGCTGTCAACCTCCTTATTTGTTGCTTCTTGTTGAAGGTGCAGATCTTTCGCTACCTTTAAGTGAGCATACGTATGTGAAAGGCAGTCCTACTTATTATACATCTGCTGTGACAGTTGGATATGGACCTTGCACAATGAATAGGTTGGTAGATTCCCTTACTCCTAATAAGGAATTGTCCCATGGCTTTGGCACATCTGAAGCTACTTCTAAAAGTGGAACTCACGAGGGAAATTCTAAGGATGAGGTGTTTCACGGTTTGGACACATATGAAGCTAACCTCGAGACTTCCAAAAGTGGTACTCTCGAAGGTAATCATGTAGAACATTTTGCTTGTGCACATGATGACGGTAAAGAGGCACTGCAGAGTTCACAAAAGTCGGCAGTTTGTTAATGGTATATATCTCTTCCCTTTTGTTTTATCCGCTTAAATACTTGAAACTTTTTTATGTTACTGGAGATATTTTGGCTAATTGAGATGAGTCAGGTTACTTAGTTCAGTTCGTGCTTTGTGTAACAGGTAAATATGATTATGTTGACTGTGGCATTATTATGGAGTTTAGTTCCTGGCGGAAAGGTGTTTTTGCTGTTTGTTTAGGGTCTTACTGCTAATATCAATTCAAGGTTGAAAAAATGTCTACACTCAAGGCGATAATTATCCAATTTTAAAGATGGGTTTGAAGAGATTTTTCTGCAAGATTACTAAGAAAAAGGATTACAAGAATTTGCGTTGGTGAGGGATAATGGAGTTCTACGTCAAATAAGTGCAAAGCTAAGGTAGAGATGGAGATTTTTGTATATAAGGTATGCATGGTTCATCATTCCTCGTCTGTATTGTACAGCTGTTGTGTCATCTACATGTGTTTTTTTATCCCCCTTCCTGTAAAGCTCTTGTGTGTGTGGGTGGCCCGGGGGATTTAAAGGGATCAATTCTTTAGTTATTCCCCCTGGGAATAGTATGCAAGGAGAGTGCCTCAGGCTTAATGGTCTTGTTTGATAGGTAATTAGGATTGTGCATGCCCTCTCTTTACATTATTCTCATGTTGATTTCTTTTACGAGTAATACGGTGATATCTGGTTGTTGGTGTGTCGAGATGGAAGTATGAAACCAAACCGGCTTCTGATAAGTTTCATCTCTTCCTCTTGGCCCTCTTCTTCTTCAGGTCTAACATGGTTGACTTGGCTGTGGTGTACATCTGTTGGACACTATCAAGTGGTTGTAGACTGCTAGAGCTTCATAACCTGCAGATGGTAGCATTGGGATTTTGGGAGCCTGTATTTTTGCTTAGATGGACAGGTACATGGAATGATGTTAAAAGTGATAATTTTGGGGCTAATTTTCTAAGCTAGAGCAAAAGAAATGCTTACCATCACTTTTGCTGGCTATTAATATTGTCTTGTAAATACAGGAATGTGTAGTGGCTTGAACCCTAAGATCAAACTATAGAGCATCTGTGGCCTTAATTCGGTACTAATTTGGAAGAAGGATATGTTGCTATGACTTCCTTTGGCCATTTTAATATTTCGACAAATGTTTGTGTTCGTGTAACCTAATTGCTCAACACTTTGTCATTTCCACCCAAGTGGGTCTCATGATAGGTGATTTGTCCATAAATTACACGGCATTTGCTAAATTACATACTCCTTCCATCACATCTATTTTTGCACATTTTCCTTTTTGTATTGTTTCAGCTGCACACTTCCTGTTTAAGAACGTTTCACCAAATTATAAGATAAACTTACCCTTTAAAAACTAAAATTTTACTCAAAAACACTATACATCCAGCGAAACCTTTTTCTTTCCTCCCCAAACTAGTGCCGCTCTCTCCTCCTTTTCTTCCTCCTCTTCTTGTACTTTATCATTTGTATCACACTCCTCTTTCCCAATTCCCAATCTCCAAATTCCCAATTCCATAGCTGAACAACCTTCACCACACGATTAATCAACCATACAATTGAAAAAAAAGAGAGAAAAACATAACACAATCAAAATTCAAACAACGTGATGTGCTCAATCGTTCCACATGCCGTTGAAATTGAAGGATCTGAGGCGACAGATCAGCGCGAAGCTGAGAACGCTAGTGTAGGAATCCCTGGATTCTTCCACCGACTTGCACACTAGCAAGATGTGGTTGAGGGACTTAATGGGCAGCGGAGAGGCAATGTTATCTCCCTTCCTTTTCTTCGTTTCCCCCAAATCCCCTATCCAGACGAGAAGAAGAGTTTGAATTTTTTGGTTTTCGGTTTCTGCAGTGGCGGAACTAGACCCAATTTTGAGGGGGGCGGATCATGGGAGGCAGGGCGGGGCGAAGTTCAGGGCGGCAAGGAGGCGGATGAAGAAAAATGCATACATACCCCTTCCTTCACCGGAGTTTGGGGGCGGCCGCACCGGCTTGCCCCCTCCCCCCACTTCCGCTGCTGTCGATGGTCAAATATGACTTGAAAAAATGTTAGAAAAAAGTGGAACATAAATAAGGGACTAGAGGGAGTATTAATCTTGTTGCAACCATGTAGGTGATGGTTTAAAAGTGAGTTTGAAAAAGTTATATATAAATAAAATTGATTTATTTTAATAACATGGGAGAACAAGTTCTGGTGCCCCACCCACACACACTTTGCCAATCATAACTTTGTTTTCTTATTTTGTTTGAGTTAGTCTGTTTTTGTTAAATATTTTTTTAATCTCCAAGGGTAACTTTCATAGAGTTTTTTTATAAAAATTATCGTTTACAATTGTTGTAATAAAAACCCCCAACATTAATTATAATAAGTAAAATTAATGACATCTAACTCAACTAGTCTCTAGCAATAACTAATCAATTGCAAGAATATCAAAATTATATGTCAACCACACTGGTCATCTATATTATTACATATTAGACATCCAATAAAACTATAATATCATCATGAGGATATTAATTTGTTTCTAGTGAAAATCATGACCACTTGGCAGAGAGAAATGTATCACGCATCAATATCACTACATCAAATAAGAATTTTCAATAATTGTAACATCAATTGATCCAAAACACAAAATATGTTGATCCTCTTTCAATTCATATTCTACCTACTAATCTCGTTGTCCCTGTGTAGGTGATGGTTTAAGTTTATATTTGGAGGGAAATTCTTAATAATGTAATGGGCTTCATTTTGTGACTTTTGTCTTCACTTTTTGGCCCAAATTGGGCTTCAATTTTTGGCCCACTAGAAACATAGCCAATGCTCAATTCGTCTTCACTTCTACGGACAATGGTCTTCCGTCTTCGTCTTCTTCGTGCCTTCATTTCCAGACCAGAAGCACTGCAAGCCTGCAGCAGAGCAACTGAGCAAGAGCAAAGAGCAGTGGCCACTTCTAGTTTCCGGCGAGGCGGGGGCGGAGCGGAGTTTAGCATTTGAAACAATAATTTTATAGGGGGCGGCGGATGAAAACTACATATACATACCCGCTTGCTTCGCCGGAGTTTTGGGGGGGCGGCCGCACTGGTTCGCCCCCTATTCCGCCACTGGGTACACGGATTTTGACGAATTCAAAGAGCAAAAATCACATAGTATGTGTTAAAGGCAATCATGCATATCGACTCAAATTACATCGCCGGTGATGATATATATTTTTCTTAGAACGGATGAAATGAATGCTTAGCTTCATACACATATCCACGTGATCAGCAAGACCAGACATTTCTGGTGAAAGGATTGAATCAACCTATCGGATGAAATTTTCAAAGAGGGTAAGGGCGTGCCTTGCAATTTTATGTCAGGTAAAAAATCTCCTTGCGATGGGTTTTCAAGGCTCCCATATTAGACAACATATCTTATGTGAGACAAACTAGTTATATGAGACAAGATCTGAACCATTGAAAGAGGATAAACTAGTGGCTTGGGATTTAATATAAAGAAAGCACTCATTTATTCTACTCATAAAAATCGTAGAAGATGTGTGGGATCCAATTAAGGTTTTATAATATTCTGATTCAAAATCAACGAAAATAACTAAATCTAGTTCTGATTCAATTCTTCAGTGACCTAATACCTTGCAATCTTTTTTTTCTCCTAATAATCCTAAACTTCTCCGAAATCATATTTTATCATCAACATGTTGCAAATATTTTTTCGGTGAGAATACTAATGTTGCAGTGAAGAAAAATGATATACATCGGAATCTCAGATGACCTTCAAATTATACACGGAACACCTTTGATATATACTGGAAGCACCTTCAATGTATACTTGAAACACCTTTAAACTATACATGGAGCACCTTCAATGTATACTTGAAACACCTTCAAACTATACACGGGGCACCTTTAATGTATACTTGAAACACCTTCAGAATATACCCGGAGCACCTTCGATGTGTACTTGAAGCACCTTCAAACAATGTGATTTATACATAAATCGTATGTGCTTTATTTTTAACTTATAATTGTTTCAAGTATAGCACGTAGGTGGTTCAAACAAGCTAATCCTTTTAATATATATAATTTTATATTATTAAAAAAATGTTACCCTCACCAAACATAATTAATGACCTGTAAAAGTAAACATCTTAGTTACAAACATAAATAAAAACATCTTCAATTATTATTTGAATCACCTGTAACTACAATTTAAAAATACAAGTGTAAGTTTAAGTTAAACCACTACCAACATTAGGCTTGCAAATCACTTAAGAAAATATTTTGGATGAAGACTTGAAGCACCTACAAACTATAAGTGAAAACCCCTTTAAGCCACCCTTGAAGAACTTACAACCATAAATTCAAGTATCTATAAGTATCGCCATAAATTAAGACATATCTCATCAAATGTGGGAGATTCAAGTGTTGCATGTAAGTGTTCTCTTGTAGCTGGTGTGTTTTATGAAAACAATTTGGTGCTTTGAGTACAATTTATAGGTGCTGCAACCATTGTTTGTAAGTGCTTTTAATGTAACTTGTAGGTGCTTCTTTTGCAACTTGCACGTGCTATGAAAATAATGTGGCACTTAGAGTACAACTCGTAGATGCTTCAACCATCACTCGTAAGTGCTTCAAATATAGCTTGTAGGTGCTTCTTTTATTACTTTATTGTGCCACAAAAATAACTTGGTGCTTAGAGTGCAACTCGTACGTGCTTCAACAATCATTTGTAAGTGCTTCAAATGTAGGTACGTCTTTTATAGCTTACGTGTTCACGAAGATAATTTGGTGCATAGACTACCACTCAAAAGTTCTTCAACTACAACTTATAAGTGTTTCAAATGTAATCTGTAGGAGTTTCAACCATCACTTATAAGTGTTTCAAATGTAATCTGTAAGTGTTTCTTTCGCAACTTCATTGATTAAATTTTATATCATTAAATTCAGTTTCAACTATTTCTTCTTTTTTTTACAGAGTTTACCATTCTTTTATGCAAAAAATTAATGTAGTATTGGACCTATTGGTATCGTGGAAAAATGGTAGAAAGGCTGGTGTGGTGTTTAAAACTGGGACCCAGTCCATGCTACAAGGAAACAATTTGTGGTGTAGATAACCACTGAAGGTGGACATTTTTTAAATTTTGTATTACTAAATAAGAGCCGTCTGATGAATTCTTTAAGTGGTTTAGATTTGGTCTCACATAACATTCTTGTCTCATCTGAACCCTCCTCTAATATATATATATATATATATATATTAATGTTTTTGTGAGTTTGAGTTGTTTTTAAATGGGTAAATTCAACTAAAACTCTTATTTAAACTCTATATAATAAGTTTAATTAAGTCACATGTAAAATGTAAATTAAATACTCACTTCATCCCAATTGAATATGCACACTTTTTGTTAGCTTTTTTGGGTCATGTTTGACAAGCGATAACTAGTCTACAAATACTAATAGTATGCTAAATTTGATATTTAGAATATACATTATGCAGGGAAACCAACAATATCTAACACGATGATATTGGTGTTTATATATTAGTTGAAATTTATGGTCAAATGTATCTTGAGAAATTTGACCAAAAAGTTTGGAGATTCGGTTGGGACGAAGGGAGTATATTTATCTTTTAGAAAACAGAAAACAAATTTATTTTAGCACATAATATTAGGTTTATAAATATTTTTGAGTCGCCCAAGAACCAATCGAGTCGAACATTAATTTATTCTATTCCCATTTTAAACGAGATGATATGGAGTTGCTCGCAAGTTGCTCAACTTGTTAAACCCCCATAACTAACCACATCCATTTCGTAAACGTTATACTTATAATGTTACAGTGTTATTTTTAAGAGCGAAGTGCATATATAATCCTACATAATTCATGAAAGTGCACATATAACTCTATGATAATTGAAAGTGCAAGTATAACCTTAGATAGTTAGTGTATGTGCAAATATACCCTTTCCGATGGGTTTTAAGCCAGATTTTATTAAAATGATAATTTTACCCCTCTGACAAAACATTTTTTTTTAAATAATATGTAATGTCAATAATACCCCTAAACCCTAATTTTCCTTACTCTTCTCCTTCTCTTTCTTTCTTCCCCGCCTATTCCTGCTTCTTCCTCTTTCGTTTCATTTCTCCTTTCATTCCTCCTTCATTTCCTTTCTTTTCTCATCGGGGTTAAATCCTTTCTCCAGCCAAAAATGGCATCGCAGGCGGCGACACGGCGAGATTGGGGTTCGATGGGGTGGATGTGGTGATTGGGTTTCGACGGGATGGCTGGTGGTGATTGAGTTTCTCCGTCGGGATTGGGTTTTAAAGGGGCTAGGGTTTTGACGAGGGGGAGGCGAAGGTGGATGGTGGTGATTGAGTTTCTCGATCGAGATTGGGTTTAACGGGGCTAGGGTTTCGATGAGATAGAGTGGGGTGGTGGGTCTCGATTTTCCGGTGCTTGGCTGAGTGGCGCTGGAAATGGTGGCTGATGGTGACTGAGGTGGCATGGGGCTAGGGTTTCAGTGGAGGGCTGGAATGTGGCTGCACTAGGATCATTGGCGTCAGCGGAGCTAGAGATTTGGGGTGGTGGTGGAGTGGTGCCGGGATGAATGGAATGACGGAGGTGGAGTTCGTGCTGATCGCGGTGGAGACGGGGCTAGGACAGAGGAGGGGGGGCGGTGGGTTTAGATGGAGGGACGGGGTGAGGGTTTTGAACAAGGGGAGGCAGCGGGTTTAGGTGGCGAAGAAGAAGGGAAGGTGGTGGCGGGCTAGGGAAGGTGGTGGCGGGCTTACGTGGTGGGGCAGGGATGAATAGAGGAGGTGCGGTGGTGGCGGGGTGGATAGGTTGCGGGTGTCTGGGTGAAGGGTGTTAGGGCTGGTGGCAGGGGATGGGTGATCTGGAATGGGTGGCGGGGATCAGGTGGTTGTGGGTTTGGTAACGCAGTAATGCCCCGGAGCAGTAGTGCCAGAGCGGTTGTGGTGGCATTGGTAGTGGCGGTGGTGACAAAACAATGGTGGGGCAATGTGCATTTTTGTCCTTCAAAATTTTGTATTATGTTGAAAGGGCATTTTGGTTATTTTTGCTAGATCAAAGTCCGAAAAAGGTCGGTCAATGTCGAAATATAGTCTTTAGGGTTATATTTGCACTTATGTAAAATAGTTAGGCTTATTTTTGCACTAAAAATTATTTCAGGGTTATATCTAGTATTTCTCAAATATATAGCGTTATATTTGTATATTTCTCTATTTTTATAATAAAATTAAACATATTTTCATTCACTTCTTTAAATGTTCCTATCCTGTTTGTAAATTTTAAATATTCCCATCCTTTTTGCAAACGTTATACTTAAATCTATTATGATGTTTATTTTTATAATAAAATTACATAAATTGTTTGACATGGTCATTTTATGATTGTTGTAACTAATATGGTTATTTGATGTTTGGTTATATTTATTGCTATGAGAACTAGTGCAGAATCATTGATTAAAGGCAGCGATCGTAAGCAGTTCTCACGAAAACCCGAGGAACCGCCTTTCCATAGGGGTTCCGAATGCAAAACACCAGTAATTCGCCCCCCCAATGGAAGACGTTTTATAGAATTTAAAGGAAGTTTATTTTAACCGCCTTTGATTAAGCAATGCTAAAGGCAGTTCTTCATGTAACTGCCTACAAATCCGTGTTTTCAAAGGCGGTCGTATCAAACCACCTTTGTTGACAACCTGTTTCAATTTCAGAACTGGTATCCGAGACTCGTTTTAAATTCATAAGCTGGTGGGATGGTCCAAATGCAGGAGCCGATAATGTTTCTGAGATCGGAAGAGAAATCAACCCTATCATTCTGAGTCATATCCATAATTGGAGGTTGTTCCAATATCGTAATTTTTTCTACGCTTTTGGTAGGGTTTTGTGTATCAGTTTCGAATTCGGAACTCTTAAAATGGTCAGTATTAATACAACGGCCCTCGTTTGTTTTTTTTCAAAATATCACAACTAAGGTATGTACATTTTTTCCAATTACATTACTTTAATAAATGAAACTTGATTCGATTTGTAATGTGTTTGTAATGGTTGTTCTTAATCAATGTAATTGCTCGTGATGGTTGAGTCCAAATTGTTGAACTTGAATAAAAAGACGATATCTTGTGTGTTAAGATCATGAGTTGATGATCTCTTGTAGTTGGTTATGGATCAATTTGAATTCATAGGTAGAGATCTTAGAAAGTCTCTAGAATACATCCCTTTGGTTGAATATTTTATTGTTCTAGCTTTTGAACATGAATCGAGAATAGCATTGTATGAGCACGTTGCCAATGTAAGGATTGTAGAAAAGGTGTATTTTTTGGTAGGAAGAAGATGCACAAGCATCTTATCATGAGAGGGTTCCAAACTAGCTACACTTGTTGGGTATGCCACAGGAAGGTTGACACGCTAACCGTGAAGTTGATTCAAATAAAGAAGCCGATGGTTTGGATGAATTTGAAGAAATGGTGGAGGATGTTTCTAGATAATTCCATGGTAACTGTAGGTCCTAGAAGTGTTGCATATTGACAAAAGGACGGAATTGTATAAGGGTTCTAAACATTTTGTTTTTGAGTGCCACTTTGCAAATGATGAAATTGAAGGCCAAAGAACTGATAAAGGCATGACGGAGGCTCTTCAATTGTTAAGAGATTTGCTTCCTGAAGGTAATCTAGTGCCTGACAGATCGTATGCCGCAAAAAAGATTCTTTGTCCTATGGGATTGGAATTGAAAAAATCAACCCATACCCGAATGATTGTATGTTGTATAGGGGGAAGGAAGATGAATACCAAGATCAAGGATGTGTATGTGGTGACTCTCGATACAAGATGAAGAGTGGTGGAATTGAGGTTGGTGCAGAGGATGTAGTTAATCTGAAGAAAATGACTCGGCTAAAGTTCTGTGGTATCTCCCGATCATTCCTCGGTTAAAGAAGTTATTTCCTTCTAAGGAAGATGCAAAATTGATGCATTTCCATGCTAAAAGAGATCGACCGGTGGATGACGTTAGTAGGTATATGCCGGACGGTGAGCAATGAAAGAAGCTGGATGCTATGTACCCCAAGTTTGGTTCTGAGTCCCGGCAATTAAGGTTAGGTCTTTCAACTGATGGAATGAATTCGTTTGGAAGTATGAGCTGCGCACATAATTCTTGAAATGTTATGCTAGTGATCTATAATCTTCCATTGTGGCTATCAATGGGAAGTATGTGTTGTTATCTATGATTATTTCCGGGCCGAAGTAGCCGGGAAATGATATAGATATTTATCTTGCTATTCTAGTCAATGATTTGTTGATCTTTTGCAATGAAGGTGTCCGCACTTTCGATGGTAGCGATGAAGACTTTTTCACAACGAAAGCCTTATTGTTTTTTACCATTAACGACTTCCCTGTATATGGTAATCTATATGGATTCTTGGTGAAAGGGAAATTTGCTTGCCCCGTGTGTGAGAGGAAGATATCATATTGTCAATTGAAACTCGATTGCAAGATTGTAATCAGAGCCATATGTGGTTTCTCCTCGAGGGACATCCTTAGCGGTTGAAGAAGAAGTGGTTCAATGGGGAAGTTGAGACAAGAGACCCACCGTTACCATTGATCGGTGTTGAGGTGTATGAAAAAGTTAGGGAATTGTCTAATGATTTTGCAAAGAGAAAGTGGAAACAACAGTTGGAATAAATGCTCCATATTTTTTAACCTCCCTTATTGGAAGCATTTTGACATTCAACATTGTTTCGATGTTATACACATTGAGAAGAATGTGTGCGATTATTTGGTTGGGACATTGTTGAATACCCCTAGTAAAACAAATGATGGGTTGAAGGCTAGGCTTGACCTGGTTGAAATGGGGATTGATAAGAGTTTGAGACCGGTCAGAAGTGGTGATGATTTTACCTCTCTCCTACTTGTTATTTGATGTTGGAGTTAGAGAATAAATCTTACTGTACGACGTTGAGCAATGTGAAGGTCTCTGGTGCCTATTCGACCAACATAAGTTCATATGTGCCCTTGACAAAGTTGAAGTCTGTTGGATTGAAATCCTGTGACAGTCACAACCTCATGCAGGAATTGAATGCTATTGCCATTAAGTCAACATTTCCATATCATGTTTGATTGTGCATTACAAAACTTTGTTTGTTCTTCAAGTCTATATTTTTTAAAAACAATAGTGTTGCAAGGCTGGGTCGGTTGAGACTGATAATCGATGAAGTGTTGTGCCAGATGGAGATGTACTTTCCCTCCTCATTTTTGACATAATGGTACATTTGATAGTTCATTCGGTACAAGAGATCAAGTTGTGCGGTCCCATTTTTTGAGCTGGATGTACCTATTCAAGAGGTACATAAAAATCTTCAATTATTTTTTAAAAAACCGTTACAGGCCAGGATGAAGGTTTGTACAATGTTATGTGAATGAGGGTGTAATTGACTTTTGTACTGATTATTTGAAAGAGGTAGATTCTGTGGGTGTTCCAAAAATCAAAGCACGCTAGTCGATTAGGTGGGCAGGGGTTTAGGCCGGGTAAGCTTGTAAACCCTATTGCGGAAGATATATGTTCTGTGCACCTTTATGTACTTCAGAATCACGAGGATTTTGTACCCTAAATTGAGATCCACGTGGACACGATAGGGTTGATGAATCCAATATTCAATGAAGCACATGTTCTTCATAATCACACTAGCACCTTTGCTTCATGGTTAAGGGGTCACATCGAGATTGGTAATCATTCAGATACAGTGAAATGACTAGTGCATAAACCCTGGGCACAGTTCTATTGTATGGAGGTTACAACATTAATGGTTTCAATTTTTCCACAAAATCCATGGATGACAAGGTTGTAACCCATAACAGTAGGGTGTCCCTAGTTTCCAAGGCTTTACATGTTGCTAGTGAAAATGACGAAAATCCCATGTACGCCCAAAATTCTTATTTTTGTACAATATGCGACATATGGGAGCTTGATTATGTGAAAATGTGAGTTTTTATATTTAAATGTCAATGGGTAGATGTAAACATCGGACAAATAACTGAGGAGCTAAGATTCACCCCGGTGGATCGTAATCGGATTGTCTGGAGGGAAGATTCTTTCATTTTGGCCTCACAAGTTTATCAAGTGTTCACGTCAAAGATCATATGGATCCTCGGTGGGAGATTGTTGTAAAGGGTAAGAGAGATTTCGTTGGGAATTTGACTTGGATGATATTATTGGATTTGGTCAACATACTCCGATAGGGAACAACAACGATGGTAATTTGCTTGAGGAGGATGACAAAAGTTTGTCCGGTTACATAGGGTGTACAAACCACGATGAAGGAATGTGGATTGATGTACTCGGAAAAATAAACTTGAGAAAAAGGAAACAGAAGAAATTGAAGAAGTAGAGGAAGAAGACCAAGGGAGAAGATGATGGTTTTGTTCTTTTGTTTGTAATTGTTTGGCACGATTCCCAGGGCCACTTTTGAATTTGGAAGTGGTTCGGCTCTTATGGTACAATATTGATTTTTGAGTCATTTGAGCTGTACTTCTCATATACAACAATGCAAACTTATTTGTAAAATAAATGTTTTAAGACATATAAATGACATCCATATTTTAGGCCAGTAAAGTTTTCATACATAAATAAAAAAATAAAATTTAGTTATGCTATACATATTTCCGATCACATAAACGATGAATTAGTACGGACCAAATATATCAAATCACAAATATTCAAAAAAATCATTACATATCAAGATAGGGTACGACTTGGGGACTTCAAGAGAATGCGGCATGCTTAAGGAGAGGTGTTGTAGAAGATGCTCTAGCTCGCTCAAGAGCATGTTGATTGATTTCTAGTTTCCAAATCCGTTTCCTCAACCCAGACTTTAATCACAAACCTATCTATAACATGCTTTTAAATCTTTAATGAACGAGGGATTCGATTCATCTATAACACAAGAGGGAAGTTCTTAAATAATATGATCGACATAAAAATAGTAAAATATAAAAATAAATGAGAATATGTACATACCTTCTCTCGAACCTTCTCTGATCTTTTGCCTCTTGCTTGTCTCAACTGCGTCAATGATCCCGTGAGAACACTTATGCACGATCAAAGCCCACCTCGTCTTTGCAAAATATTTCTTGTCAATCTACTAGCATTTCTTTTCTTCCCGTAGAAACTCCAATCCATTAACACTCCTCAAAATCAATGTTATAAAGTTCCCATAAAGGAGACTATTCACCATCTTTTTATAGCTAGCAACCCAAAGCATGTGTTTATAGATTCCAACCCCAATATTGATCTTCCTCCCATCCATAATCTCGAAAAACACCATGAGCGTTGATGAGATGCCAAATGCATGCATCTTCCAAAGCTTTTAACATCACTTTTGTCAACTTTTTATTGGAAGATTGCTAGATTTATGTAGGTTTACATCATAAGGGGCTTAGATAACCATTTTTTATTATCATATCTGAATCCTTCATTTTGTAACCTATGTTGATTCTAATGGATTTGTGTCCTTATGACTGATTTGATCACATCATCTTTTTAGCACATTTGAAACTCATATTTGAAATATATTAGGGTTCTATATAAGTTTAATGGATCCTTTGTTGATAAGAAGGTTAGGTTGATGATTTAGGAGATATATCTTAAGTCTCTAGTTTAAGGAGTCTTTGGAATGTCCTTCATGGTCATGCTCATGATGAAATATTTAAAAATGAAGATTCACAAAGGAAAAGAGCCTAGAAGTGAAGGCCAATACGATTTGGTAGAAGAAAATATCCATATTTAAAGAAAGAAGACTGGCCGGCTGACCAACCGGGTACAACTAATCGGGTGAATGGCCCATGCACCTTTGCGCGCACCTGCATGACCAAAAAATGATGGAAAACAACCCTTAGAACCATATTCACAGGTCCCGCTCGGTGGAGTTCATGGCCGCTCACCGGCTGCTCAGACTGTGCCTGAAAAGCGTTTTAACGGGTGTGTGTCCCACACATTTCATGCTTGGCTCTTGCACATTTGCTACACTTTTGACTTTTTCTTAACCAAATTATACTATAGCTAGCCTATTCCTAATCCTCATTTGGTAGCCCGGATTTCCCTCTCTGAAAACCTAGTTTGCATTTATTTCTCTTTTTGTACTCTATGGTTACCATGGATTCTTACTAATTTGTTATGGTTTTTAGTTATCTAGGCTAAATATACTCTTGGGAGTAATTGTTAAGCATTTATAGTATGAATTTGTGAGATTTGGTTTATCCTATATTGTGCTTTGAATATAAAGTATGTTTTGTGCTTTGTTGTGTGATCAATGCATGATTTAGACTAGGATGATCATGTAGTTGATGAATGTGAATTCACTGTTTCCTAGGTTTTTGTCAAACCCAGAAGAATTTATCTTCTAGTCGATGTGATTATTGTTAATTGATATTAGGTTGTAATTAGTGGTGAAAACTAATTATGATTGTTGATTGATGAAATTACTTAGGTTTATGATAAATTTAAATGGGTTTGCCTAATTATCGACGTGGCTCACTAGTTACGTCTAGCATGAAGGTCGATCCTCGTAGACGTTAATAGTAGATATACTTGTGCTATCTATATGTAGGACATTGTATTAGTTGTGTTGGGTCTCCATGTTTATTGCTATTCTTGGGGAATTCTATGACGTTGATTGTCTAGAGTGACCCGAGGGTAAGGTTATTGTGTTGCATCGATCGTTCATTCTAACTATAATGATGAGAGGTGATAAATGGATTCACTCGAAAGGTATTGACAAGTTCTCCACAATATATGGTTAATGCATAAAAATAGGACAATTAGTTGATGATCAAAGGATAACTAGGAATGTACCACTTGCGCCCAAGACTCGTTATAATCTTAGTTACATCTTTCGTGCTAGTAGTGATTGCATTTACATTGTTTGTCTAATTGTTTGTTAATCTAGTTGCTTAAAGTATTCATAGTGTTTTCTAAACTCAAAACCTCCCACTTTGTTACCACACATAGAGTGACATCTTTGTGTGTTTTTAACTACGTTTAACACACGATAAAACCCTTTTTTTTCTCGTGGACGACCCCGCTTGCCAGTAGCTACTTTCTAGTAGTTGGCCGCAGTTGGGGCCTATAAATAATATCTTCAAGAGACATGATGATGGCCTCCCAAATTTTGGCTCCGCTTCTGGGGAAAAGGCGTATTTTATTAAAGTGTTAGTGTAATTATTTGTTTTTTTGTATTTTTTTACTTGTGTTGTTGATGTTTGCTTGCTTTTGTGATTATTACTTGGGATAAGGTTGTATTGCTTTGGTTCTTGGTTTATGGTCGATACTCGTACCAGTAGACAAGAACCCTTGGACTAAGATCCTGATCTTTTAGGTACACTCTGGAGAGCAAGGAGACTAGGTCATTTTGCTAACCAAGGTACTCAAGCACCACCCGAATTAGTTGCACCAACTATGGTGAATGATACTAGAACCTTGAGGGAGCTCATGGCTCCTAACCTATAGAGTCAATAGCTTTGCATCATTTTCCCTCCCTTTTCGGAAAATGTCACTTGTGATTTCAAGTCTAAGATATTCTAGTGTCTACCATATTTTCACGGGATGAGTGGGGAGGATGCAAACAAGCACTTGTCCAAGTTCCACCTCGTGAGCATGAATATAGAGCCAACTGGAGTTTCAGAGGATAATTTCAATCTAAAGGCGTTCCCATCCTCTTTGAAGGATGCGGCCAAAGATTGATTATACTGCACCCCCGGAAGTAAAACATCATGGATATACATGAATCGGGAATTCTTAGAAAAATTCTTTCCGGAATCCAAGTCGGCGGGTTTAAAGAAAGTGCTAAGAAACATCTACCAATACTCGGGTGAATCTTTAAATGACATAGGAAAGGTTCAAGTGGTTTCTAGCTAGTTTTCCCCTACCACCGCACAAGGAATGAGACCTTGTATACTATTTTTTTGATAGATTGTTTGTTGAAGAGATAAGGATGGTCAATGCCGCTTGTAATGGGTCAATTGCCAACAAGATCCCTAAAGATCCCATGACATTGTTTGAAGATATGTCCAATGGGACTAGACAATTTGGTATAAGGGAAAGGGCAAGAGTGCAAGACTCTTCAAATTTGAAAACTCCTAAGCTTGAGGAGTAAGTTTAAGCCTTAGCTTCTATGATGAAGGAGCTAATGAAGGGAAGAGTGAATCAAGTCAAGGCTTGTGGGATGTGCTCGTTTGAATATCCCACTGATGTATGCCCTCAAATTCAAGATTAAGAGTTCGAGGAAGCCAAAGAAATGGGTTATCAAGGAGGACAAGGCCAAGGTTTCGAAGGGAATTAGAGGCCAAGGTGGTCAAGGTTTCCAAAGGGGACAAGGAAATGACAAGAAGTATGATCCATCCTCCAAGACTTACAATCTCGGCTGGAGAAACCATTCAAACTTTAGATGAAGAGATGATCAAGACGGGTAATCAAATCCCCAAGGTGGCTATTAAGGTAGCCAATGTGTTTATCAAACGAATCATCAAAGGGGACTAGCCCAATAACAAAGGAAATGAAGGGTACAATCGTGCTCCGCAATAATTTTACCCAAAGGATGAGGGCTCATCTAACTCCCGAGAAGTAAGATCAAGGTTGGAGTATGAGGATCTCATGCATGTTATAACCAATATGGTCACAAACTTGGAAGACCTAACATCTTCTAAGTTCAAGAACTTGGAGACCTAAGTTAGCCAAATTGCATTTTTTGTGGCCTGATTGGAACCTAGAGATGGAGGAAAACTCCCATCACAATTGGAGTTAAATTCCCGGCCTCCTAATTTTAGCGCTACCACATTGAGTAGTGGGAAAGAAATCAAGGAGCCCGAGAAAATTACAAAGATCAGGCTGGAGCAAGAGATAGAAGAGGAGCTTGTGGTGATGGACAAAGAGATCGAGGAGGTAGTTACTTAACCATCGGAGAAGTGAGAAATCAAGAAAATCCTTCCATAACCACCCTTTTGGTTTTTTGCGGGATAAGAACTGCAAACATGAGAACAAAGCTCTATTTGAGGTCTTGCGCAAGTGTGATGTAAATATTTCCCCTTTTGATTCCATTTATCAAGTTCCTAGGCTTGATAAATTCCTCAAAGAATTGTGTACCCGTAGGAGAAATAAAACATTAAAAATTGGTGAGAAGATAAAAATTGGTAGTCAAGTGTCGATCCTTTTCCAAAAGAAACTTCCCCCTAAATGTAATGATCCCGGTATGTTTACCATTCCTTGTTTCATAGGTGGTAAGAATTTTCAAAATTCCAAGTTTTATATAGGAGCATCAATCAATGTGATTCCATATTCCTTATATGAATCCTTAGATCTTGGGAAATTGCATGAAATTAGGGTAGTGATCCAATTGGCTGACCGTTCTAATGCCTACCCTAGGGGAATTGTGGAAGATGTATTGTCAAAGTTGATAAATTTATTTTCCCTGCCAATTTTTATGTTCAAGATATATTAAATGACAAACATGCCCCCACCCAAGTCGTGCCTAAGATAAGTTGATAAATTTATCCCATCTTCGATAGAACCTGGTTAAGCCCCCACCCAAGTCGTGCCTAAGATAAGTGGTGTGATCGTGGTAGAAAATCAAGGGGGAGAGTTGGTCCCCACTCGGTTGCAAAATAGGGGGACACTGTGTATTGAATACCGTAGGTTGAATATGGAAACTAGGAAGGACCATTTCCCTCTACCCTTTATTAATCAAATGCTTAAGAGGCTTGGCAGGAGGGATTTCTATTGTTTCCTAGATTGGTACTCTGGGTATATCCAAATTTCCATAGCCCCGAAGACTAAGAGAAGACCACCTTCACAACCCTTTCAGAACTTTTTCCTATAGGCGCATTCCTTTTGGTCTATACAATGCTCCTGACACATTCCAAAGGTGCATGGTAAGTGTATTTTTGGAGTTTGTTGAGCACTTTGTCAAGGTCTTCATGGATGATTTTGCAATTTTACCATTCATGGAGATTCTTTTAATAGTTGTTTAAACCATCTACCATTAGTGCTCAAGAGATGCATTGAAAGTAATCTCTTATTAAACTCCAAAAAAATGCCACTTAATGGTGGAAAAAGGCATTATATTGGTTCATATGGTCTCTTCCCAAGGTCTTGAGGTAGACAAAGCTAAGCTTGACACAATCCAATCCCTACCATACCCTTCGAGTGTTAGATAAGTTAGATCATTTCTACATCACGCGGGTTTTCACTGGCGTTTCATTAATGAATTTTCTAAGATCGTCTACCCTTTGTGCAAATTGTTGCAAAAAGAGGAAAATTTTGTGGTTGACATAGAATGTCAAAGAGCCCTTGATACTTTGAAGGCAATGCTTATTTCCGCCCTCATTAACCTACCCTCCTAATTGGAACCTCCTTTTTGAGATTATGTGTGATGGTAATGACTGTACTATTTTAGAGGTTTTAGATAAAAAGGTGGGGAGAATCCCTCAATCTATATATTATGCCTCGATAACTCTTAATGATGCACACCGTAACTACTCGACCACGGATAAAAAGTTATTGGCGATAGTATTTGTTCTTGAGTAATTTAGGTCGTACCTACTTGGTACTAAGGCCACTGTCTTCACGGACCATGCATCTCTTCTCCACTTAATGACTAAGAAGGAAATCAAGACTAGGTTGATTAGGTGGATACATCACTTGAGTGAGTTTGACCTAGAGGTGAGGGATAAAAAGGGGAGTGAGAATGTGGTGCCAGATCAATTAAGTCGATTGACATCTTTTAATGAATCGGGGAGTGCTATAGAGAAACCCAGGAGAGAGACCACCCGGGAAGAATTTTCCGATGAATGCTTGTTTGTAATTAGAGAGGCCCACCCTTGGTATGCCGATCTAGTTAACTTTCTTGTCTCCAATCAATTTCCTCCAAAAAGCTCCAAAGCTCAAATAGAACACTATGTGTGGAACGATATCTATTTATGGAAGCATTACTCGGATCAAATTATTTGGAGATATATTGTGGAGAGTGAAGTGAGTTCAATTTTAAAATTTTGTCACTCTCTTGCATGTGGTGGGCACTTTGGTGCCAAGAGAACCATTTTGAAGGTGCTAGAAAGTGGTCTCTATTGGGCTCAAATGATGAAGCATTCCTATAGATTTTGTTAATCTTGCGACAAATGTAAAAGAACAGGAAACATCTCCCAAAGGAACAAAATACCACAAACAAGCCTCTTGTATTATGAGATTTTTTATGTGTGGGGAATTGACTTTATGGGGCCTTTCCCAAGCTCTTTTGGTTGCACCTACTCCCTCTGTCCCAGTTGAATTTGCAATCTTTCCTATTTGGGATATCCCACATGAATTTGTACTCTTCCTATTTTATTAAAGAATTATACGAAAAAAAACAAACTTATCCCTTCATAAAGTCAAAAATAAATATAAAAAAAGAGAAAGAGAGAGAAAAAATCAAAGAGTTCTGCAACTCCCTTTTCACTAAATCTTGGTATGCAACTCCATTCTTCTTTTCACCCTCTAATTCCTTTCTTTCATCTCAACTTCCCTCTATATCCTTTCTTTCACCGTAATTCCATCCTTCATTTCCTTTTTTTTTTGTCTTCATTAGTCAAGAATCCAAAAAATTACCATAATCAACCTCAACTCCCCCGTTCATCCTCCTCTCAAATTCAAAATTATCAAATTATCCTCTTCATCATCCTCCTCGGATCCAAAAGCATCAAACTCACCCTCATATTCTTCAATTTCATCAAGAAAGAGATACAATGGTAGGTTTTCTTCAACAAAGAGGGAAAGAGAGTAACTTGAAATCAACCCACAAACTTTTCAATGAATTATGATATAATTACAGAGTGAGATTTGGGTTGTATATGTTGTTTCACCATTGATTTTTCAGTCATGCTAAGTGAATTTGACGAGTTTCTTGAATTCAAAACTGGGAGGGGGAGAGAATTTGTAAATTAGGAATTAGAGGTTGTGGATGGTGGGTCTAGGTTGTGGTAGAGATGGCGATTCATGAAATTCATCAAAAGGGGCAGGAGGTGCAGGTGGTTGATGTAGTTAAGGAGAGGGTGATAGCGTCATTTTATTTGGATAAAGATTTGAGATTCACTTTCTCTCTCTGCAAATAAAAATGAGACAGAGGGAGTATATTTTTGCTTTTCGTCCATTATGTGTCAAAGTGGTTCGAGGCAAAGGCCACTAGAGCCAACGATTCAAAAGTGGTGGCAGAATTTTTGAAGGCGAATATCTTTTCCTAGTTTGGGGTTCCCTGAGCCGTGATTAGTGATCGAGAGACCTACTTTTGCAATCAAACAATCGAGGCTTTGATGAAGAAGTATGAGTTAACCCATAAAACCTCCACAACCTATTACCCACAATAAAGTGGCCAAGTCGAGGTCTCTAATCGAGAGATTAAATCTATCCTTGAGAAAATGGTTAATCCAAATAGGAAGGATTTGAGCATTCAGCTAGATGACACTTTGTGGGCTTATAGAACGGCCTATAAGACCCCGATTGGAATGTCTCCATATCACCATTGTTTTTTGGGAAGCTGTGTCACTTACTGGTGAAGTTGGAACATAAAGCATATTGGATCGTCAAAATCTTCAATATGAATTTAGATGAAGCTTCAATTGCATAGATTGAGGAGATTTGGAACGACTCCTATGAGAATTCCACAATTTACAAGGAGATAACTAAGGCCAAGCATGATAGTATGATCAATAGAAAGGAATTTGACCTTATATTCTAATCCTGCCTTCGTCTATTTCCAAGTAAATTACGGTCAAAGTGGATTGACTCTTTTGTGGTGGTGAAAGTTTTCCCACATGGAGTGACATAAAATATAAGGGAGGAGACTTCCCTAGTGTTCAAGGTAAATGGTCACCGCTTGAAGTCATATTATGAGAATTTCCAACCAAAACTAGTCGAGAAAACCCTTTTCAATGACCTGGTTAGTGAGTTGAGATTTTGGAATGTGGATATTTCATCCCGATGACGTTAAATAAATTTGGTTTTTATCATTCGGATACCACTCGTGACATTTCATTGATGAAGCTAAACTTGGTTTTGATCATATTTAATTGTTTATTTTTGTTGGTTTGGAGAAATATTATGCTTGAGTGTTTGTTTTAATTTTCATTCAGGAAAATGGGAAGAAACGAGGGAAAAATGAGGAAAATTGGAGATTCGAGCAAAAATTGGACCAACCAGTGCACACACATAAATGCGTAGGTCGCGTGTTTTGGCACCCAAGGGCTATTTTCCTGTGTAAACTGACTGCGAGAGCCGGGCGCGCGGAGGCTGTAGCTGCATGCCCCTTATCAGTCGGGCATTACGCCCATCGCGTGGCTGCACTTTAAGTGCTTGCCCACACGCCTGGCGATCCCTCATCCAAGTTTAATTATTTAATAAATTTTTATCTTTCTTCTTTTGATCCTTCTTTTTTTCCTCCTCTTTTATCCTCCCCTTAGTGCAGAATTTTTCACTCCTCATTTCTTATCCTCGCCCAAGAACTCCCTATTTTTCTCCTACACCCAAATCTGTCACCCTTCAAACTCTACTCCTTAAAATCTTCATTTCTAATGTATAAATCCTTACCCTACAGTTCCTAAACACTTTCCACACAACAAATATATCCAATTCATCTTCCAAACCAAGAAAATTAAAAATCTTCCTTCAAGAACACCCAAAACCTAATAAATGGGGATTCTTCAATACGGAAGAGTTGTGAGAAAATGTTCATATTTCTTGGCAATTGAGGATTATTGAAGACTTGTACTCCAACTTGGAGCATCTAGCTCAACCCAGAAATACCAAATTATCATATTGGGTAATTCTTGAAAATTTGCCCTCTTGTGTGTATTGATGAACTTAATGGTATAGTTGGGGTTGTTGTGCATGAAGATGTTTATAAGTTCTTGATTGAAGTTGAATGCTTATTTTGTTCGTAGTGTTTGTGCATTTTATGGATTTTTGTGGTGGTAATATTGTGGATTGTTGTGGTGATTGTATTGGTGCATTTTGTGGATTCTTGTGGTGGTAGTGTTTCGCCATTTTGTGGATTCTTGTGGTGGAATTTTCGAGGATTGTTGTGGTGATAGTATTGGGGCATTTTTGTGGATTTTCTGGGTGGTAATATTTGTGTATTTTTGTGGACTATTGTGGTGGTAGTATTTGAGGTTGAGTTTTGTGCTTCATTATTTTTTGTGGGGTGAGAAGTTGAGTCAATTCTTCTTATGGTCACTAAGAAGAGAAGAGTGGAAGAAGCTAGCTCCTCTAACCCCAACACCTTTTTAATTTATGACTAAAAACTTCCTTATGATGGGTTGAAAAATATAATTGGGAAATATGCCAAAAGATGGGAAAGATTGACCAACAATAGGTTCATAATAGCCACTCGTTTTGCGAATAAAGATGTATTTACTAAGTTGGGTTTGTATTATTCGGTCACTACCCTGTTGGAAAAAGGTGGCTTAGAATAATTCGTGAGAGTTAATGCATCTTCTTATAAGTCATGGACACTTGAGTTCCTCTCCACAATGAAGAAGATCACTTGTGAGGATTGTAGTTTGGGGATCTCGTTTCACCTAATTCAACGATAAAAAAGGAAAGCATCTTATGATAATGTAATGTTAGCTTTTAGGTGGGACTACATCCCAGACGATGAGTTATGGAATAAAGGAGGGGATACACCGACCAAGGATTTTGAGAACTTCTTACAGGGGAAGAATATCTCATCGATCCAAAGCTTCTTTGATTATCCATCCGGGGATCTGGTATGTCCATCTCCTTCTCGCTCCTACACTTCTATGTCAAGAGGAGTATAACAATTGTCCTACATATGATTTGAAATACCTTTGGGCATTTACACCGTAAAGAGAAGGTGCTCCAGAGTGGATTGACATATGGGTTGGATGCATCGGATTATCAGACAAGGATTCAAGGTGCATTTGTGTTCGGGGAATGATCACACTCTTGGCATGACATCTGCATATTTAAACCCACGCCAAGCCTTGTGCCAATTGGTCGCCAGCCCGATTATTACTTTTACACTATCAAGAGTCTAGTAAGTGCAAAAATGCTCAAAAAGACAGAAGGTCCCACAAAGTTCATTTGACTTCATTGTGAATGAGTACGCGACATGGTGCTTCCATTGGACCATCTAGTGGGTTACTCTGAGTTGTTTTTGGCTTACTGTCCCCCTCTGGACACTACTTTTAGTGGATTACTGACATCTCGAGTGCAAGGAGGTGGTATTGCCGCACCACCATGAGCTCCACCACCAAGCTCACTTGCTCAACTCTATGAATCCTTTCAAACCATGCAAGGGACATTTGATAGTATGGAAAATAGGCTTGGAGGTATGGAACAAAGAGTAGTTGACATGGACCAACGGATTGAGAGCCTTGAGTACTTTATCGAGGACACTTATGAGGGCATGAATGGAAAAATAGATGTAATCCTTGAAATACTCTTATTGTCCTCCGACAATGCCCCAACACCGAAATTAGTGGAGAAGTGTAGAAGACACGAAGAAGGGAGAGCAAGGAGATGCGCGGACCGAGATGGTGGCGTAGGACCTTCGAGGTCCTAATTGTGAGCATTTCATATTCACCTTCCCTACTTTTTCTTTTGAATAGATAAATGCATTGGGGATATTTCATAATCTAAGTGTGGGGGAGGGGATTTGGATGTTCATGTTTGCTCATTTGTTTAGTAAATTTTTATTTGATGACACAAACAATCGTCCGTCACTATTTGTTACATGTTATTTAATATTCGATAACTCATGTAATGGTTAAACACCATACAATTATCAATTATTGTTCAATTAATACAAAATGGAAACACATGATAGAACTCACACTACTATCACATATGTTACAAATATATGATACAAACTTTTAAAATACATAACCTTCATATGAAATTAAAATATCATCGGTATTGAACCTCCATTGTCTACGTTGTACAACATTAACACTGCCAGGGTGACTAGTTAAATGACAACTCCATTCATCTACATGGTAAAAGTCCATTGATAACTCTCTTTGATCCACATTAAACTAATTTATGTTAGAAATGGGTAGTCCCCAAATAAAATAAACTATATACTGTCATACATAGACGACAGTAATCTCAACCGCAAAGATGTAACTCATCTGCATGGGTGCGACGTTGGTCTTATCGGCCTCTGCTATCGCAAAGACCGATGTACAGACCGACGTTGGACATTCATATTTTTTCAAGAAAACACGGTATTTTTTCTTTGATGGAACCCTAATCCATGACCAAAACTTCTCATCATTTGTACATGGCAGTATTTCGACATAATCTACACTAGCCAGTAGATAACATGTAGCATAAACATGAAAATATGCAACATTTCTTAGACATGTACGACATCGGTCGATCTTCGATAACACATCGTAAGGGCTGATCAATTGAGACTGATGGCACACCTTCAAAGTGTGTTCTTACAAAAATATAATTATCATCTACAATTAACCCTAATCTAAGTTTTTTTCCTCAATACTTGTAAACATGGAATTATTTTTGACAACACAAACACTATACACTCTCATCATAGTTCATGAAAATATTCAATCTTTGTTCCATAAAAAAAGAACAATAACAAATTCACTAATAAAATTACAAAATTAACATGGGATAGATGGAAATAACCCCAATTAATTTATACCGGGAAATGCTCCATCCTCTAGTACTTGTGGATGTTTGAGAGGAGCAATTTGATTGAGCACTTGAATTGTTGTAATGGTATGAATGGAAAGAATTTTGGGACTGTTCTTTGATGAAAGTGTTTTGGAGATGTGAAATGGGTATAGTTGGTGAATAATAATGAGATGAAATAGGGTTGGTTAAATATTAGCTTAAATTTTTAGTTCTCACTATAATTTTTTGGGTAACCGATGTTGACAGCAAGTCGATCCCAGTTTCGATTAAAGCAAAATTCTTACGTTGTTGCGTGTTAGGGCCATAGTGTAATTTCAAAAAATTGTTATCAAATACTCTCTGTGAAGATTTCGGGCCTTTCCATTAACCCGTTGATACCCAAATCGAAACATCATGATTATGTCAATATGAATTATATAGGCACATCTCCAATTTTGCATTCTGACTTCTCCCACTTTCTTGGAGGAACCTAAGTGCAAAAATTGAAAGTTCACCGGTTACACCAAAATCAGTTACGAATGAACCGGAAGGGTCCTTTGTCATCTCCAGTCAAACTTATAATCCCCGAGAGTGATAAAGAAGATGACTTGGTCCCACGAAGACTTCAACATGTTCTTCTGATTAACCTATGTATACTTATAAGTAATCATCTACAATTTACTCTAGACCACGTACTAGCGCTTTTCAAAAATTGGTGGACATAATTTAATTATCTTTTTATTTCATAGAAAACCAAGAATGTGTAGTTCTGTATGATTCTATGTGGTGGAAATTATCGTTCCTATAATGCACATTGTATGGGTATTAATGGAATACTAATAAAAATGATCACACACTACCTCCATGGGCATCCCTCTTAGATAATACGTGTAATCTCCATATCAAACATTATTCTTTATGTTCGGGTGAATATTTCTAAAGTGTGAGGTACGATTAAGGAAGTTTGGACCATAGCATAATTTCCAAAAAGTATTGTCAAATACTCTCTGTGAAGATTTTGGGCTTTTCCATTGAACCATTTATGCCCGAACTGGGGAAACATGGTCGTGACAATGTGAATTACATAGATTTATCTCCAATTTCATATTCTGACTTCTCCCACTTTCTTGGAGAGACCAAAGTACAAAAGGTAAAAATCTCACTGTTTGTGCCAAAATCGATTCAGATCGAACTGGATGTTAATAAAGTTACATGAATTTTTTTAAATTTGTATTTTCTAACATACTATTAAGTGTTATGAAAGTGGCTTTTATTCGTTTTGGTCATATGCGGGCTCATTTGTTATGCTAGTGAAATTATGAGGCCCACATTCAGGTAAGCCGATGTCGACCATAGTTCGATCAAATGTCGGCTAGACCGACAGAAGGTGCAACATTGCACATGTTGAGGCAGAATTCACAAGGGTTCAAAATGACATCATTCTAAAACATATACATATGCATATATATATGGACCCCACCTTAGAATCAGTTTAAACTTTAACTTCCAAATTTTCTTCGAATTCCAACAGTCGCCGCCCTTTCATCTTTTTTTTCTTCAAAGGTATGGTTTTCAATTCTTCCAACTCCTCCCTTTTAGTATTTTCCATTAAATTGTTGTATCTATTGTGTGTCAATGTATTTTTTGGTATGTTTTTGTTTTTCTAGTTTGTATGGATTAGTTATTGTGTGAACTTTCCTTATTAGGCAACCTAGATTCTATGTTTTGGCATGTTTTTGGACGATTTTGTGTCATTTCCTTTTTTCCAAATAAATTTTTCTGGGTTTCTACATTTTTTGTCGTAGCGGCTAGGTTTAAATGCAACTTCGGTCGCCTATTAGTTGACCTTTGTTTAGTGCAATGGTCGACCGACTCTTTTATTCATAATTATGCTTGTATATTTTTTTGAATGAGACATCGCATGTGTGTCGATTTACCTATTGGTCATACAGATAGATTTTTGAACTCGTATATATGCATTTGCAATTATTCCTTTTGCTTTAAATTTTTTAATACGAACTCGGTCGTCTGTCGGTAACCACCATGTTTGGTTTACTCGTTTGATGTGCGACCTTGCGCATACTATTCGGACATGCCATTATTTTGGACCGACGTGTATGTGCGACACATCGCACTCATATACACACACAAACACACATATATATATACATATAAGCTACATTTATTTTATCTTGTTACTTATATATATATATATATTCATAATTGATGACATTTAAAAATTCATTTTTTTCTAAGGTTCACCGCACAATGGAGCACTACCCCAGAGCCTCTCACTTTCAATCTTGAACCCTATATGATGTGTCTTGATAACCCCAGGTTCAGCTGAACTCTGAAGTAGCAAAACATTGGGACTAACCCCACTTTGGTAAGGCCTAACTGGCTAAATGTACACACTTATGTGATTTTCAATTAATATTATTTGTTGTTAACTGCATATATATATATATTTATAGTAACTGTATTTTTTTTGGTGATTCATTACATCCCAAGGGACATTGTACCACTCCTACCAAATGACAAAACCTTAGTTGTACTAAGGTGCTACGGGAAAGAGTGGCTCATGAACTACTCAGGGAACTGGAAGACCAAGGCCCTGTCCCCAAATGGTTTTGCTGAGTTCCTTACCGGCAACAACCTATGCATTGGGGACACCTTGTTCTTAGACCTCATAGAAGTTGCAGAGCCCATTGTCTTCAAGATCAACATAATCAGAGTTTCTTGAATTTATTACAATATGTGTTTTGTCTAAACAAAAACAATTCATTTCGAATCTATAGACTATGTCTGTAACGATATTTGCATGGTTACAAAAATTTGAATAATTTAAGTACCATATTTGAACAATAACTAACTGTAGGTTCGATCCGATATGTGCATGATTTTAAAAGGGATTTTCAACTGTACCATTCAAAACCATTTTTTGCACTTATTTTAAAAACCATTGAAAATTACTTTAGTAGACCGAATTCAATCATTTTGAAACAAATTTAAACTCTAAAAATGACAAAAGATTCAAAGTCGGCCATTCTCTTGAATCAACATGTTCGACATCGCACGCTATTCGGTAACAACATTTACTTTATTTTTACAACCTTTTACTTTGGTTAAAAATAACCGAGGTAAAAAAATCTATCAATTACCTCGGTTAAATTTACCTGAGGTAAAAAAACTTGAGAAAAGTGTAAAAATGACCCTATTAAATTGAGAAAGTGCAGATATAAGCCTGTAAAATTTGAAAGTGCAAAATTAAAATTAATTTTGTAAAATAGTGCAATTATACCCAAATTGCACTATTCCAACAATAACTGAAAAAATTCAGGTGTTGACCATTTATGAAAAGAAAAAATACCCCTATTCTTAAAACAAGATGTTTATTGACAGAAATACCCCTGGGGTTCTTCTCATTCTTCTTCATCTTCAAACTTGCCACCAGCTCTCTACCGTCGTGCCACCAGCTCTGCCGCCACTAACCCTGCCCAAAACCCATGCCACCGCCTTTGCACCAATCCCCTCCGCCTAGATCCGCTACCACCTAGCCTAAACCCCACCCACTAATCCTCTCCGCCCAGACCCACAGTGCCACTGTCGCCTCTTCCACACCTCTCCCCCGTAACCGCTCTTCCCTAGCCCCGTCCTCACCTCTCCATTATGCGCCATCTCTAGCCTCCGCCACTCCTTGCCGACGCGCACCACTTCTCCACCGCCACCGCTAAACCCTAGCCCCACCCTCACCTCTCCACCGTGGCCAGAATGGAAAAACTATTCCCCTCTTCGTTGACCACAAGGTATATTTACATACTTCTATAAACTTATCTGCGTAAATATGAATTTATGTCTGAAATTTCTTTTCATTTAATTGCTACTAGATAGACCCGATGAATTGGTCCGGATTTAGGGAACATGCAAGCAGGTGATCTACTAGGATAGGGCACGTGTTCTTGGAGTTCTAGCAATGTCAAGTGCCAATGGAGACAACTACCCGAAAGCTTACGTGATATCGCAGCCGAAAGTTCAAGTAATCGACCCTTCCGAAGACCATTGCTTAATCATCTCCACTAACGGCCTATGGTACGTGGTTTCAAACAACATCGCATGCAGTGTCGTGCACAAGTGTCTTCAGTCCCTAAAGACGACTTCGCCGACAAAGTCCCCCGAGACGGTCAGCTCCACCTCAGACAAGGCCTTCTTCGATGCATCAATCATGTTGACAAGGGCAGAAGAGAAAGAGATGGTAGTTTCCTCTCTTTTCAATTCTGGAGAAAAGAAAGAAAGAAAGCATTAATGTCGTTTAATTTTTTTGGTTTTTAATTTTTTTTAACATAAGGGTAAAACAATCATTTCAATGATCCCACCATTTCTGTCATCGACATTTCGGTCAATGATTTCCAAAATTATTTTACACTTTTAGATTTTACAAGGTCATTTCTGCACTTTTGCCCAAAACATAGGGTTAAAAATGCACGTTACTCAAAAAACTTGACCGAGGTAAGAAACACGAAGTGAAAGGTCCAATTTCCTGTAGTGTACACATTGAATATCAACAAATGCAATTCTTAGTTTAAAATAACAATAAAAAACAAATGAAAACAAAAGTTCATGCACAGTACAACTAACAAGTACATGCTAAATACTTACAAATGCAACATATAAGTAAGCAAACTCATATCCAAATTTAATAAGAAGTCATACGCAATACGAATAAAAGTACACACTCAAGACTAAAAAATACAACATATAACTAAACAAATACAAATCCTAATTCAAAATAAACTATTAACAGCAAGTGGGAAAATATACATTACAACTAGTTAGTACACACTGAATACTTACAAACCAAACACATAAGTAAAAAATGCAGATCTTTGTTTAAAATCAATAATAAAAAACAAATGAAAATAAAAATTCATGTTGATGTTTTGCATTTTCGGGTGAGGTTCAGTTGATATGAGTTTATGTTTTGTATATTTTTTTTGATGATATGGGTTGATTTTTTAGCTTTTTTTCTCTCTCTTGTTGATGTTTTTTATTTTTTAGGTGAGGTTTAGGTGGTTGGATTTGATGTTTGTAGGCTTTTTGGTGATATAGGTTAGTGTTTTTTCCCATGTTGATGTTCTTTATTTTCCAGATGAGATTTAGGTGATATGAGTTGATGTTTGAAGCTTTTGGGGTGATATCGGTTGATGTTTGTAGGTTTTTTTTTAAAAAAAATGATAATTTAACTTTTGTTGATGTTTTTATGATTTTCAATATTTTTTAATCAAATCGTCATTGGCGGAGTTTGGAGGGTGTCCTTGCCTTTTCATTAAGATCATATGTTGCCAAAAATTGGCTTACATTGCCCGAAGGCTTACATCAAGTTACGCGTAGGCTTACATTGGTTTCCCCAATCGGGTAATCATAAAGGCGCTATAAATCAAATGACAAATTTGTAGCCTTTATATATAAAACAAATAGTACTAGAAAGGGGTACATCCTAAGATATATGGTCAAATACTGTGTACACATCCAAATAGTTCAGCTCGAACCACTAGAAGTTGATCACGGTATTCAAACATTAGTCACCTTCTCCCAAATTTGCAAAACATTATACTACCAAATCTAAAGCAACCAAAACAAAAATGAACAGCTGCAGAAGTGAAAGATCTGGTCTATCTCTTTTAAATTAAAGTCCTTTATAGAATGTAGGAATGACTCCGGTAATTTTTGTTCCAAAAATCTTTTGTAATGTTAGTGAACTCAGGAAAAAGTATGAAAGTCTCTAACACAACACAAGCTGATCGTTAAAGGTCAACTTGCTCGGTCTACAAATCTGGTCTGTAAACTATAATCGGCATCGCCAACAGTAAGTTGTTATAACTACCTTGACTCGGATTAATCCTACACCAACATATAGACAATACCATTTCAGAAGCCAAGTAGGTTTAACCAAGCAAAAGTAGCCGTCGGAAAAACCAAAGGTTGCAGACAATTCTTGACTAAATATTCTAGCAAAAAGAAACCTAATTTGATCCACTACCCCAATTATTATGAAAAATAATTGAAAAATGAAAAAGCCTCCCACATGATTTTTTTTAAAAGTAGATAATTTTTTTAAATGGAGAATTACCCCTTGTAACCTTACTACAGCCGGAGTAACAATCGGCTGTTTGCTCACCTGCTTTGGACCGTTCGTGCAGAGTCAAACCATTTTGACTCATTTCTGAGTTGAAGACCTGCTCTATGAGTTGAACCAAGTTGACCCGAGTTGACTATCCAAATAATCGGGTGTTCCTCTGGCCGTCTCACCACCACATGATAGGCCGTTGGTTGCCCGTCTCTGGTTGTGGAAAGTCGGAATATTGTTTCCGCCGCAGGAGTAGTCAGCCACCCCAGAAAACCACCTGTCTCTGCCGCCACAGAGACGCCGTTGGAATGGCACATCTGACGGGGACGTTGAAACTTCGGTGACATTGAAAATATCCAGTGAACCACCTGCCTTTGCTGAGCCCGTCGTCATGCTCTAGTTTCCAGCACCGTTAGGGACTCAGTGAGGGACTACGTCTGGGTGAGGGATTCCGTCAATATGAGGGACACCTTCTCCTTAGGGCCGCCACAGGTACGCCTCAACGAAACCACTGGTCACCATCGTCGGTGCGAACACATGGACGCCACTAGGATGCCATTGGTCGCCATCGTCGGTCCGACCACGGGGACGTCCAAAGGGAGAAATCGATTTGTCCTTTTTGTAGATCTGGCAAAAACAAACTCCGAGGTAATAGGAAACTGGGGTAAGGGTGATAGGGTGGGATTGGGGTGAAGAGGACTATCAGAGTAGGCTGTTTCCGGCGGCGGTGGCCCCCTCCATAGTTGTCCTAAGATTTGTAGGGTGTTAGAGTGTGGGGAAAGTAAATATTAGAGAGAGAGAGAGAGAGTGAGGGTGAGTCCGATTTTCAGTTGATGTTTTGTTAGTTTTAGTCCATGTTTTTTCAATTTTTATATATATTTTTGCTGCAAATTTTAGTCAATGCTTTATTATTTTAAGTTGATGTGTTACTAGTTGTAACTGATGTTTATGAGTTTCAGTTCGATGATCAAATTATTTTTTACAATTTTTAAATATTATTTTTAAATATTTTTTGAATTCTATTTAAATACTTTTTGCAGATTACTGATGGAGGGAAAATGATGGGAAAAATGGAGAAATGTCACTGTATATTAAAGATGGGTCTCTGAAAACATATTGAAGATAAGTCCTTAGGAAATTATTAGAGATATGTCTTTGGAACTATTAAAGAGTTAGAATTGCATAGAAGTCTCTACCTAAAATTTAGTCTGCCTAATAGGAGGCCGACTCTATAATCAATACTTTGTTTCACTAATATTTTCTTGAACTCTACTTTTTAAGAGTCTGTCTCTTGAGAGACGGTCTTTCCATAAGCCATGGAAAGACCAAGGTTTAAAGTGTAAATTAGAAGAAATCAAAATAATTTTTTTGGATTGCATGAATCGGGTTATAAAATTTATAATTACTACACGTTGCACAATAAAATTTTAATATTGCAACTAAGACCTTTTACCTTTTATTATTTCAATTAAACCCCGGAAAGACGGTCTTTCTCAAAACTTTGCCATATTTAAAAATGATAAGAAGTTGATAATATGAAAATAGATGTTACGAGGATTCTAACAATCTCTCAAATGATAATATATTATCTTATATATTTTTTAATTTTTAATTTTTAAATTAAGTTATTTTTGACTAATTGAATAATGTCTGTGCAAATATAACTGGGACAAAGGGAGTAATAAAAATTCATTATTTACATGTCTTGAAAAGGTTTTATGAAATTTATAAGTGTTTGTCTTGTGAAATGGTCCTCTCATGCTTGTAAGAAAATTAATTGTTTCATTTTAAAATAGAGCTATTTTTTATGAGTTGTAATTATTTTATTTGTATTATAAAATTTTGACACAAGAAAATGTAATATATATATATATATATCACGTACGTTCTTCAGAACTTATTTGAAGTGATAAGAATCAAATTGAACTTAGCAGTATTAAAAATAAGTAAATTGACAAATAATAATAATAATATAACAAATTAAACTAAAATTCATCAAATTAAAGTTCTGTTTAATGATTTTTTTTAAAATAAAACCCATATGAATGGGAGAGAAATTTATTAGGCTCTCCAAACCTGCCAGTAACATTCGTTACTCCAAAAGAATCACAGTGAGTGAAAGTTCGTACAAATGATGTTGTGAAAGGCAAAAAAATTGCCGATTTGAAGCCTAAATTTCTATGAAGGTAAGAAATGGTAGTGATTCCGAACGCAACACCTCCACCCCTGTG
>JAULKK010000007.1:12500411-12512117 GCA_032355705.1 Rubia peregrina
CCTTTCAGCCCCCCATTGTAGGGATAATTGTTCATATTCGGTCCTCATTTTTAATTCAACCCACTCTAAAACCCCCACTGTACATACTCTTAGACCGAATCGAGTCCCCTCTTGCGATTTCAGTTCATTAGATGATCAATCTTTCTCATCCACCTTATCAATTGAGCCTGCAATTAAATCACCCCATTTTCCCCCCAAAGTAGTTGAACCCGCTTTGAAACCACTCTCTCTCACTTAATTTTTTATATCCAACTCATTAATTTTACCTTTAATATATATTTCAAATAAATTTACCTAACAAAATAAATTCAAATGTGAAATTCAATAGTAATACATTTATAATTTTTGAATTGTATTTTGTTTTTTCAAATTTAATTTTCAAAATTAATTTTAAATTTTAAAATTAATTTTATGAAGCATAATTAAAAAGAACCATATATTATTTTAAATAATGTAATTTTGATTTTTAAAATAATCAAACACAATAAAAAAAAGAGTCCATTAGCTACACAATTTTAGTTACACATCAGAAAAGAGTGATAAAATTAAATACATTCTCAAGTGTAGTGAAATTTATTACACTTATTATATCATTTACTACACGTTAACATGTGATAAGACTTCATTACATTTTAAGGTGTAGTAAATATTGGTATACTAATATAATTTATTACATGTAAACGTGTAATTAAAATTGAGCTAAGATATCATTTGATTAGATACTCCTAGAGTTCCACTAGAATAGGCTTTGTATAAAAGTTACTTTGCTAACCATTCGTTTCTTTCCTAACCATTCGTTTCTTTCCTATCACGTACCATTATGTTTATTTTGCTAATTATCTTCTCTTCTAATTTTTTTTTATCTCTCTTCTTTCTGATTTATGTACCAAATAAAGAAAGGATAATGTACATGTGATTTCTTAGGAGTTCGAGACTTGGTTAATGTCAAGACCATTTCCAGTTTCATCAAACAAGGATATGGTAATGATATAATTTGTTAAGTGATTAACTATTTATTTATATAATTAATTTGTTGGGTGAACTTTATTTGCTCATCATATCATACAAAATAAAATGCTCAACTTTTAATTATTGTAGACAAACTAACCTTTATACAGGAACCATTATTTAATTATTATATAGTTTAATTGGGATGAAATTTTAAAAAAAATTGCTAAAAATAAAAGAAATTATGTGTAAATATAATAAGTTGTCCATATATAATAAAGTTTCAGAAATTAATATGATTAAACCGCTGCCTTCACAGAATAGTATCTTCGTTTCTTTCTTTTTCCCCAATAATAACGGAACAGAAACAGATGCTCTCTCTTCCCGAAACCACTAGTAATCGCACTTTTGCGATCCACCACCGTAGCTCTGCAAGATTCTTCTCATCGGATAAGAAAAGTAACGTCGCGGCTTGTCCCCCTCGCGGTTTGCCAGCTTGAGCTGCTCTGACAATGCAACGAGCTTGCTGGTGAAAAAAAGAAATCACCAACTTTGTTGCCTCTTGGGTCGCCTGTTGATGGCAGCGGATTCACCGGCTCCAATAATAAATTCCACCAGAGGTCAGCCAAGCTCCACGTCGCGGCTCGTTCTCCCTGCGGTTTGCCATCTCGAGCTGCTGCCCCGGCGTGACGAGCTTGCTAGTTATTGCGGCAAGGTTGACGGTGTTTTATGTGGTATCTCAAGCGTATTGCGGGGAGTACTTGAAAATGCAGATAAGTTATCACGGGGACTTAGTCACACCGATCAAGGCGGCAATTATTGCTCATTCAAATCGGTAATTATTGTGGTAATTTTTTATCGGCAATTATTTTTTGCTCTTGCTTCTTGTGGTTTTGATTACTTGAAAGTGAAAATCGGTTTGAGCAATTATTTTTGAGTTCATTTCGTGTGATTTTGAGTACTTGAAAGCTTGTTCTTATATTCCATCAGGTTTGCTGTTGTAGTACTTTACTTTGTCTTTTTTTAGTCTGACTTAGTATGTTTGACAGTTTGAATCCCTCAGGTTCGATGCTCTCTAGCTCTAAAGATTCTGATTCGATACGTTTTCCCTAACTTCATCTTCATTTTTATGTTGTGTACTACAGCCACAAGAAATTAGAGCATTCATCATACACAGTACATTGGAGTAACTGGTGATTCAGCAACAATCTCAGTTGTGGCAGTACTAACGGCAACAACTGTGACTTGATTGTTTTAGGATTATTTTGTGTTCTTTTATCCCAGAATGCAATACCTGAAATTTGTATATTTGCATGTATTGGTGGGATATTTTGATATTTGTTGCTTACTTTCTTGCTAGGAGTTGCTTCACATCTACGAAGTTGTGATGAAATTGATTTGGTCATGTTTGTAGTTTATGTATGATTATTCAATGGATTTTCATTTATTTTTGGGATAGTGATTTCATTCATGATGTTTATGTTGTTCATGAGCTACTTGCGCTGCCTTTACCTTCCAGAACATGTGAAGGACTGCATCTCTTGCATATATGTCACTTTGAGATCCAATCTAATTTCAGGGGGGAGAAGGGAGTTGAATAATTTTGCATTGATATCTTGATTTGGGCTGGGATTAGTGGACTGCTACCTGTAGGGGGTTTAGAATGTTCTTCGAGAAATATACCCTTGTCAACATAGCCATTTGTCTGTTTGACATCTGATCATCTTAAATAGCTGTGCTATTAACTTTGAAACTCTACTAGAAAGGTCAGTGCCTGATTATACTTATTTCATGAATCCATAAAGAGTTTCCTTAAGCCAGTGTACATTTTGAACCTTCAATATTAGGTTTGTGAGGGATAGGAAAGAAAGTGATCCAGAAGCAGAAATTGCGGTGATGACCAAGTTTGCACTGTTTCCATGGAGGCTTAGTCGCAAAAGTGTTGTCTCTGCTCTTAAGAAGTCTCTTGCCTGGCTCGAGCTATCATCGGTTGATCTCTATCAGCTCCACTATTCCGTATGATTGCTTTACAGCAAAATGACAGGTGGAATTAACGATTCAATTCACCTTGCTAATATGTTGTGTACATTTTTTAGGGCCTGGATGTGGGGAAATGAAGGTTCGGACACAATTATTTTGCTTACTAAATGACTTTAAGGCAGCAGAATCATGTTGATCAAAATGGTCATTTTTTCAAGGCACCTTGATGGCCTTAGAGATGCTGTGGAACAAGGACTAGTTAAGGTTATTGGAGTACTTAATTATACTGGTGAATATACTCTCATATGTATACTCATTTAGTTACAACACTTGAGTTCAAGAGATGGGTATACGTGTCTGATTTCAGTTTGTTGATCAGAAAGCAACTCCGGGAGGCACATGAACAACTTAAGAAGAGATTCATCTCGTTGGCATCAAACCAAGTGAACTACAACATGATATACAGAGCCTCAGAGGAAAATAACGTAAAGGCTGTCTGCGATGAACTGGGGATTACTTTCATTGCATACTACTCCCCTATAGCTCTAGGTGATGGATGGATCAATCAACAAACGTGTGACTACTTTGTATGTGCATACCCATAAGATTTAAGGTTGTTGATCTTGTTATTGCAGGAATGCTGACTGGGAAGTATACTCCAGAGAATCCTCCAACTGGTCCAAGAGGAAGGGTTTACACTCTTGAATTCTTGACCAAATGTTGTCCTGAATTGGTTAGTTTCTTCAAAAAGAAAGTGGCAACCCTTCAGGTAACTTTCTCTATTGGTCCAATAAAGATTATTTAGGTATTATAGTTTCAAAGTAATGAGTTTTAAATCCCAGGACTATCTGGAATGACACTTCTCTTCACCATATAGCGTTTTGGAAATGATTGAACTGAATGCTTGATGTATTAATGAATAAAACCATCCCCTATTTGTTTAGATTCTGATATTGTGTAATGTATAATATGTACGTCTTCACTTTCATCAAAATTTCCTTATTTTCAACCACCCTCTGGCGGGTATAATTTTCTTGAAAAGGAAGTTGGATTATCAACTCTGTTTGTGGTGGATATTAACTTGAAGTTGTCGAGTCTCACGTACCTTTACAAGTTCCAGATGTTGAAGGTTTGATCATTTTTAGGGGCACCCAGGGTCAGGTTCTGAAAATGATTAACAAGGATACTACTCTAGTGCGGTGGGAGGTGAATTTTTTCATCAGTTTGTCTTCTAGTATTGTTATGTTGGCTTTAATTGGCATGGTGTGCTTTAATTTTGTTTCTATTTGTTCCTTCTTTACTAGTTCTTATTTCTTCTTATATATAATAGTGATGAATTATAGGAATTCATAGAACAATGATTCATGATTCTTTCATGATTTAAATCGTGGTCCCTTCCACTTGGGTTGCCTTTGTGAAACTTGAAAGACTTTTGCAATCCATTCTTGAATCACATAATTCATCATTTTCTCTTTTTCTATCCTCCCGGTTTAGGAATTTATGTAGTATAAAATGTGATCCCTTCCACTTGTTCTCAATTGCCAAACACTTGAATTTTATAGGCCAACCTCCTGAGCAGTTCAAGATTGTGATTCCAAAGACACCTGCTTATTTCACGGTATGCATATGATCCATCATCCATGTTAAACCTGTCTTCAAGAGATTTTTTATCGCTTATTTGTATTACCTGAACTGTACAATATAAGAAGTGCGGGAATCTTCACCGAATATACAAATTATCCATGCTAAGCATAAGCAGACACTTTGTTGATATGGTTGCTTGCTTATGCTCATCGTCTTTGGTTGTAAATGGATGTTCGCTGAAGGTATTTACACTCTTATATTGCTGATGTTATGCTCACTACTGATATTGCTTGTTATTTGTTGTTGTTGCTCCTGATTATATGTGTGTGTGTGTGTGTGTGTGTGTGTGCGCGCGCGCTTATTGTTGATGCTACATGTTCCCTTATGTTGTTGCTGCTGATTTCAAACACACTCTCTTATGTTCTGCGTATTTTGGTTGTCAGCGTGTTTCTTACGTTTTTTATGCTTATTTCAACCTCTGGTATGTGCTTGTGAGGGTGAATCTTTTCAAAATTTACATTTCGAGAAATGCTTCGAGAGATTTTAATTCTTTTTTAGAAATGCTTCTTTTTCAAAATCTGAGTGTTTCCAGGCTTTTGTATATGTCTTCATTGGTATATGGTGGAATGTAACTCTCTGAACCCGTGTCAAGTTTGATGATTTCATAATGCATACCACAGACCATTACATGTTTCCTGATTATTCGTTTTATCTAGTGTATTTCATACTAGTCATCTTGTATCAATTTAGTAGACATTAAGTATATATTTAAATTACCTACAAGAACAAGTTTGTATGATTACTTTGGGTGATATTTGGAGCTCCAACACCATCAATTTGTTTCTTCATCAAAGGTCATTGAACTAACTCCACAAATATTTCTAGTTGAATTATTTCTGTTATTGAAGTTCAACATTTTTGTTGTTGTGCTGAAAGCTCTTTTTAATATGATTAAAACAAATAAGGAACTAGTATACCATTTAAAAGTACATGTTGGCCAAATGCCCCTCTGGTATTTTTTTGAAATGGTGAATCGATGTTACAATTACGTAAACCTGTATTGTTCAGTTCATATTGCAAATGTCTACATGGTTTAATGTGATTAACTTGTCATGTGGATTCGGGCGGATGTATGCCATTTGATGTTTTAACAATAATTCTGAAACATATACTCCCTCCGTCCCAGAATAAATGACACCCTTTTTGGTCAACTTTCTCAGACCACGTTTGACCATAAATTTCAATTAGTATATAGACTCTATTATCATCATGTGATATATTGTTAGACTCCTATGTTTACGTAGTTTCTTAATATCAAATTTTAATGTACCATTAATATCCATAATTAAAGTTATTGATGGTCAAATATGGTCTGAGAAAGTTGACCAAAAAGTGTGCCACTTCCAGCAAAACGGAGGTAGTATCTCTTAATCATATGAATGCATCTATATTATCTAATATAATAAATTCCATTATCGTGCGTAATTACTGAAAATATGTTCAAATTCTGTGCAATTTGGTTAAATTATTATATTCGCTGTTACAAGTCAGTAAAATTTTGATTTGTAGTAGTTCAATTATCCCATTTATAACACTTCTTGCAATAAGACTGGACTAGTAAAATTGGTGTTTAGGTTAAAAAGTATGTTAAAAAGAAAAAAAAACTGAAGGACACAAAATAAACCACAAGTACATAAAAATCACATTTGAATGGCTTCTCTTGTAATTATCACTCAAGGGTCAGAAAGGAAAAACATTTATCTTCAACAGGATTCAAATACACGAATATATAGTCAGGAACTCTGCTTCTGGTGAATGTATATGTGTAGTTATATTGAATTTTTGGAACTTGACTTATCTCATGGATCAGTTATCTAAGATCATGTTCATTTTGAGTTTGATAAAGTTGGATTGTAAAATTGTAGGTGTTGAATGCAATTCTAATAACTATGCTGTCAACCATCTTATTTGTTGCTTCTTGTTAAAGGTGCAGATCTTTTGCTACCTTTAAGTGAGCACACGTATGCGAAAGGCAGTCCTACTTATTATACATCTGCTGTGACAGTTGGATATGGACCTTGCACAGTGAATGGGTTGGTAGATTCCCTCACTCCTAATAATGAATTGTCCCATGGCTTTGGCACATCTGAAGCTACTTCTAAAAGTGGAACTCACGAGGGAAACTCTAAGGATGAGGTGTTCCATGGTTTAGACACATATGAAGCTAACCTCGAGACTTCTAAAAGTGGTACTCTCGAAGGAAATCATGTAGAACATTGTGCTTATGCACATGATGACGGTAAAGAGGCACTGCAGAGTTCGCAAAAGTCGGCAGTTTGTTAACGGTATATATCTCTTCCTTTTTGTTTTATCCGCTTAAATACTTGAAACCTTTTAATGTTACTGGAGATATTTTGGCTGGTTGAGATGAGTCAGGGTACTTAGTTCAGTTAGTGCTTTGTGTAACAGGTAAATATGATTAGTTATGTTGACTGTGGCATTATTATGGAGTTTAGTTTCTGGCGGAAAGGTATTTTTCTTGTTTGTTTAGGGTCTTACTGCTAATATCAATTCAAGGTTGAAAAAAATGTCAACACTCAAGGCGATAACTATCCAATTCCAATGATGGCTTTGAAGAGATTTTTCTGCAAGATTACTAGGAAAAAGGATTACAAGAATTTGCGTTGGTGAGGGATAATGAAGTTCTACGTCAAATAAGTGCAAAGCTAAGGTAGAGATGGAGATTTTTGTATATAAGGTATGCATAGTTCATAATTCCATCATCTGTATTGTACAGCTATTGTGTCATCTACACGTGTTTTTTATCCCCCTTCCTGGAAAGCACTTGTGTGTCGAGATCAGTTATTTAGTTATTCCCCCTGGGAATAGTACGCAAGGAGAGTGCCTCAGGTTTTATGCTCTTGTTTGATAGGTAATTAAGATTGTGCATGCCCTCTATTAACCGTATTCTCATGTTGATTTCTTTTACGAGTGATACGGTGATATCTGGTTGTTGGTGTGTCGAGATGGAAGTATGAAACCAAACCGGCTTCTGATAAGTTTCTTCTCTTCCTCTTGGCCCTCTTCTTGTTCAGGTCTAACATGGTTGTCTTGGCTATGGTGTACATCATCTGTTGGACAATATCAAGTGGTTGTAGACTGCTAGAGCTTTATAACCTGCAGATGGTAGCATTGGGATTTTGGGAGCCTGTATTTTTGCTTCAGATGGACAGGCTCATGGAATGATGTTAAAAGTGATTTTGGGGCTAACTTTCTAAGCTAGAGCAGAAGAAATGCTTACCCACACTTTTGCTAGCTATTAATATTGTCTTGTAAATACAGGAATGTGTAGTGGCTTGAACCCTAAGATCAAACTTTAGAGTATCTGTAGCCTTATTTCGGTACTAATTTGGAAGAAGGATATGTTGTTATGACTTCCTTTGGTCATTTTAATAATTTGACAAATGTTTGTGGAGAATTGCGGCACTTTGTTAACCTTACGAAGCTTATGAAGAACAGTCCACTGTATTTTTTAACTTAAATATTGTAATTTTTTTTATAAAATTTAAATACTCCGTATTATATTTTAAAAGTTAAAAATGAATAACTTGTATACTGTATGAATGTAAAATATAAAATATAGTATAATGTAAAAAATAATAATTTAAAATTTAATACATAATTTAACGAATGCAGTGTATAAGATAAAATATAGTAAATGAACCCCATAAGCTTCTGGATAAGTAGACTCACTCATATTTATGTATTTACCCGGTAATAGTCGGTGTTTGTGTAACCTAATTGCTCAACACTTTGATACCAAATTATATTTCACATTCCAAATGTTCACAAAATTTGCATATCTTGTTATAATTGTACAATGCTTCCGCGATTGTGAAACAAGCGTTGCACTATTTGTTTTAGGCTAATACAAAGACTTGAGTGAGACGGTCTCACTCATTCTTATTGTGAGACGGAGAGTCTAAATACAATTATATAAAGATGAGAAATGACATGAGGTACATTATGTAATTTTCAAAGCTTTAATTATAACTTTGTCTCACCATAACTTATGGTGAGACGGTCTCATATGAGTCTTTCTCTAATATATCAGGAATTTTAAGTATTTTATCATCCATGTATGTTGATTTTTCACTAATTATGCTTAAATTATTTTCTTGGTAATGCTTAAATTAAATAACATGTTATATGATAATATATAGAATCTAGCAGTAAATTTGATTTTATTTGAATCTGAATTTTGGATAAGGAATTTTTAAGGGATATATACAAATATAAACATATATACTTTCAGTAAGTGCACATATAATCCTGAGATAATTTTAGTGCAAAAACAACGCTAACTACTTTACATAAGTGCAAATATAACCCTAAAAACTATGTTCCGGCATTGACCGGCCATTGATCGACTGAAAATGACCAAAATACCCTTTCAGCATAATACAAAATTTTAAAGGACAAAAATGCCCTTTTCCCCACGATTGTTCAGCCACCACCGCCACTGCCACCACCTTCACCGCCACCACTGCTCTGGCACCGCCGCTCAAAGGTTGATACTGCGCCACCAAACCCCCCACCACCCGCTCCCCGCCCCCCCCTTCCCGGCCCACCTATTTCCTCCCACCGCACCTCCACTATTCAGCCCCACCTGCCACCAAGCCCTGCCCCCAGCCCCGCCATCCATCCACCCCACTACCCCGCCACCCTGCTATCGGTCCACCACCACTACACCTCCTCTGTTCAGCCCTGCCTCGCTACCTAAGCCCACCAACAGCTGAACATCCCCCCTCCCCGTCAAAACCCTAGCCCCGTCCCGCCACCTAAACCCGCTGCCTCCCCCTTGTCGAAACCCTAGCCCTGTCCCACCACCTGAACCCATCGCCTCCCTTAGCGATACCCTAGCCCCGTTAAAATCCAATCTCGACAGAGAAACTCAATCACCACTAGCCACCGTTACCGCCCCCTTGTCGAAACCATGGCCCCGTTAAAACCCAATCCCAACGGAGAAACTCAATCACCACCAGCCACCCCATCGAAACCCAATCTCGCCCAGCCATCACCTACATCCTTTCTCCTAGCCGTTTGCAACCCTAAACCCAACGAGAAAAGAAAGAAAATGAAGGAGGAAAGAAAGGAAAAAGGAAAAGGAGGAAGAAAAAGGGATCGGCGGGGAGGGAAGAAAGAGAAGAGAAGAGAAAAGTAAGGAAAATTAGGGTTTAGGGGTATTAAAGACATTTCACATTTTAAAAAAAATTTAGTGGGGGTAAAATTGTCATTTTAATGAAATGTGGCTTAAAACCATCGGAAAGGTTATATTTGCACATACACTGATTACCTAGGGTTATGTTTGCATTTTCAATTAACAAAAGGTTATATTTGCACTTATGTGAATTAGGTAGGGTTATATATGCACTTTTCTCAATTTTTAACCATTTCTAATGGCAAATTATATATTACTCCCTCCATCCCAACAAAGATTGAACTATTACTTTTTGCATGCTGTTTAAGACACATCTTTGACTGTTATGATGAATGGAACAATATCATATACAATTATATTTTTGGTCATATATCAATTCAAATATGCCATCAAACTTTGATAGATAATAGTGTTCAAAAAGTAAGAGTGCAAGTTCAGATGAGACAGAGGGAGTACTAAGAATGTTATTCCTAAATACAACAGTAATTGAATAATGGGAGCGAATTGCATATATAACACTACATAATTCATGAAAGTGCACATATAATCCTGCGATAATTGGAAGTGCAAATATAACCCGAGATAGTGTATGTGCACATATAACCTTTTCCGGCAGTTTAAGGCCGGAATTCGATGAAAAGATCATTTTGCCCCTCCGCAAAAAAACATATAACATTGAAATTAACTTCATACCCCAAATCCCTAATCTTCTTCCTATTTCATTTATTCTTTCTTTTCATATATCCTTCGATCCAATCGAGAATCACCCGACCAAATTCCGCTAGGGAACTCCGTGTCCATGGAAACGTAGGGGAACTAATCGATTACACCGCAGATCAGTTCGAACTCCGACTGCAGGGTGCTGCTTCACACAGAACGAATCTCGATGTTCTTCGTCTTGATCTTGATTTCGTCCGTCGTCACAAAAGGAGGCGATGAGGGTGGTGGCGAAGATGAGTATGTGAACATTTAAGATCCAAGGGCTCCAGATTGCGGCGTTAATTTTCTTCATTAATTTTGAGTTTTTTTTATAAAAAAATTGATCAGCTACACACAGAGTGGCGGTGATATATGGCAGGGAGTGGTGGTATACGCCACCTTGAAAGCTTGAAATCAGTATGTAGTAGTTAGAGAAGTGATTGCATAAACTGGAAGAAGAGATTACCATTACTGATTTACATCGTTTCACATCTCCGTTTGTAACAGGTTTTATTTTATGATCATGGGATATGTGAAGCAACCACTTCCCTGATTCCAACACAAAATCCAAAGTCTTGGGTCCGAAACTCCATGGGGAATGGATCTCTAGAAACATACTCCCTCCGTCCCACTCTAAATTGCTTACTTTCCTTTTTGGTCTGTCCCACTCTAAATTGCTTATTTCTAATCTTTCCTAATATAGTAAAATTTTGATCGGTGTACAATTTTAACCCTCCTCTCCCCCAATTACAATTCAGAGGCAGAGTGGTAGATCGTGAACTGGGCCACTCCCTTCGAGCTCTCCGACGGCGGCGGCGCCCAGCGCCTCACAGCGGTGGCGCACTGCGACGACGACGCAGACCTCCGCTTTCGCACAACGGCTCGACACTTCGGCCAGGGTCAATACGTCCGTGGCAGGAATTTCAGGTCCTGGACCTCCGCTTTCACACAGAGGCTCGACCTCCGCTTTCGCACAGTGGCTCGACGTGTCTGTGACGGGAGGTAGGTTCTCCGACATGGCAGCCGCACATCAGATTGGCACTCCGACATCCATTTTCGACCTCCTCCGGTGCCAGTGACCGACGTCCTTCGTGGTGGAGCAGAGTCCATGGTCTGGCAGCAAGGCCATGGTCCGACAGCCAAAGCTTGAGCAGAGTCCCTCTTGGCCAGAGGCCGGGACTTGAAATTGCATCTTTACCCCCTGCCAACTCAGCTTTTCTTAAATATTGTGCCAAAACAAAATCAGCAATTCTAAATGGGACGGAGGGAGTATA
>JAULKK010000007.1:12603211-12615961 GCA_032355705.1 Rubia peregrina
GCGGCGACCGCCGCACCGGCAGTGAAACGAGATGATGGTCTCCGCCCCCATTTTGAGCTGAGTGCTTCAATGATGATTGGCGGTACTTTGAAGAAGACGATATAGGAGGAAATAGATTGCAGTTGGGCCTAAGAAAATATTTGAATTGGGCTTGATTTGATATTTGAAATTATTTGTTCGATATAAATCAATCTGAATACAGAAATTTGGCTTTAAAAAAACGATTCCGTCTCTTGAAATATTGTATTTTCATAAGTTATGGAAAGAGCAAGCATTAAAGTGCAAATTAAAAGAAATAAAAATAAAATTTTCGGGTTGTATGAATCGGGTTATAAACTTTATAACTACTACACGTTGCATAATAAATTTTTAGTATTGCAACTAAGACCTTTTACCTTTTATTATTCTATTCAAACTCCATCTTTCCATAAGCTTATGGAAAGACGGTCTTTCCCAAGAATTTTCCATTATATGAATAATTTTTTAGTAAATTTATATCTTTTAATTGAAATATTAAAAGTATACTAAGTAAGTAAAATGAAAATAATTGTATTTTTTGTATAAAGTGAAAAATTTATAATTAAAAGATTATATGAAAATAAATTATCATTTTATTTATTATTTAAATATTAATATTTTTAAAAAATCATTTTACAGAATAAATTATAAAAATATTTCATATGATCTGGGTCGATATGGGTCAATAGACCTTGTCCGACCCGACTCGGCCCAGACTATGAGAATTTTGACCCAACATGACCCGACCCGTTCCACCCTAAATTTTTGGGTCGATTTGGGTCAGGACAGCTGACTAGCCCTGACCCGCAGGTCAAAATGATCAGCACTAACGTCATCTAGTCTATTTTTTGAATGTTTATAAGAGTCTGTCTCTTGAAAGATGGTCTTTCCATAAATTATTTAAAAAATCAGTGTGAAACTAACCCTAATTTTTTTAGCAATGGTGCAGATATACCCAAATTGCACTATTCCAGCGTTTGGCTAAAGTATTAAGGCGTTGACCTAATCCAAAAAAACAAAAATACCCCTGACTTTAAATTTAAAAATGTAATGGTCATTATACCCCTAGGCTCTGCCGCCGATCAACGTCGGTCAACGGTGGTCAATGATGCTCAACACCGGATCGCCGCCAGTCGCCGCTGCTGGTTGATGTTGGCCGAGTTAGATATGTACTTTTATTAATAAGATAGTGTTAGCTCAACCGTTTAGTAAAACATACGTGGTTAAATTAGCACTTATGTAAAAAAGGTAGAGTCAGACCAGCACTATCTTAAAAGAACATTTTAGGATAACCCACTCTTTACAAATATGTTTTCACGTACTTCATCTGTCCCATTTCAAATTTCACATTTTGAATTTTAACAGTTGACTTGAAAAAATATTTGATCCTTAATATCTTTCATTAAAGACAATTAAAACTTGTGAAAATTTGATATTTTGAAAAATTATGGTATAACGAATCTAACAATGTATCACAAAATAGCATTTATACTTATATACTAATTCAATTTTATGGTCAAATTTAGAAAGTTTTGACTAAATGAATAATTAAATTGCAGATTGAAATGAGACAGTGGGAGTATCATAAATATATTTATAATATGTATGTTAATTTATAATTAATTTTCATTACTCTATTTGTCCTAAATAAATTGACACATTTTGACTTTTGAAAGTCAAATGAATCAATTGCAACTACTCCCTTTGGTCCTCTAAATATGGCCTCTTATAAAATGGCACAAGCATTTTTAAAAGTTAGAATGAGTGGAAGAAGTTGTATTTGAGAGATTAAAAAGTAAATTGAGTGGATGGAAATAATATAGAATTTTTTAAAAGAGGAAGGAGCCAAAATAAAAGACCATCCTAAAATACACAGCGAGCCATTATAATAGGATCGAGGGGGAGTATTAATATCTTGAATTAAGTGCTAAAATGACCCTGACTTTAGGATGAAAGTTTCAATATAACCCTGCAATTTCATAAAGTGTCAAAATAACATTTGACTCTGTTGATGGCCGGATTTGTTGAAAAGACTATTTTTCCCTTGTCAGAAAAAATTGAAGCAATGCTCTTTGGTTAATGTTGTAATGTTGTTGAAGTAATGTCCTTTATTTCCCCAATATCTGGCGGCAGCGGAGGTTGATGTTTCTTTCCTCTTTCGATTTCAAACCCTCCCCCTAATGCCTTGCCTTCAAACCCAGATTTAGAGGAGTCGCAGTGCTGGTCGGAGTCGCGGTGCGGTGGTGGCGAGCGTGGTCGAAGTCGTGGTTTTCAGACAACGAAACTCTAGGGTTTTTAGATAATGATTTGTGAGGAGGGGGGTTCAGACGGTGGTGGCAAGCGTGGGTCTCAGCTTTTCGACAGTGCGGTAGGGAGAGACGGATGGGGGCTAAGACAAGGGATACATATGGCTAAGGTGGGGGAGATGCTGGGGCTAAGGTTGCAGGAAGCGGCGAGAGACTAGGGCAATGGGTAGACGGTGGGGCTAAGGCAGGGCAGGCGGCAGCACTAGGCAGCGGTAGCATTAGGTTTGCAGAAGAAAGTTTGGTTTGTCATAAAGGGTATTTTTATCATTTCAGTTTCTGGTCATGGCTGAATTCATTCAGTCAATGTCGAAATTAGGGAGTTTGGCTATATCTGCACAAATTTTTCAATAGTTAGATTGACACATACAATGATTAGTTAGTGCTAAATTGGCATTTGCTGAGATTGCAGAGTTATATTGGCACTTTCAGACTAAAGTTAGGGTTATAAATGTATATATCCCAAATATCTTTATTCATGTGTGAATTTTTTTATAAAAATAATAATATAAAAATATAAGTGATGATGAATCCAACAACATTTAACATGATAATAGTCTTGCATATATAATAATATATTTTACTGGTTAAATTTGACTCCGTTTGACTTCCGAAATTCAAAATATGCCAATTTATCTGGGACGGATGGAGTATACAGATTCGATCTTCATAATGAAAAGTTGATTATGTCCCTAACATTATCCGAGTAGCAATATGGGTCGATTTCGTATTACAAAGTTACCGAATTTCATAAGGAAATTATTTATCAAAATTTCTGTATTTCCTTCGAAAAGTATTTATCAAAACTTCTTACTTTCGTAACGAAACATACAAATTATAAATATATTTATGATACATTAGATTATAAAGTTGTAATGAAAACATATTTATAAGTATTGGGCTCTTCTCAAATAGATGTTTTTTTATGATAGTACTGATCTGACCCTATCATTTTTACATAAGTGCTAATTTAATTATGTATTTTTTTTACTAATGTGCTTATCAAACCATGTCTTATTAATAAAAGTACTGATCTAACCCGTCCACTATCGGACAACGGCGGTTTGGCGTTGACCGGTGTAAGGGTTTGAGAATTGTTTGGGAAAGGGTAATGTCATCTTTTTCCATTTTAATTTTTTAAAGGGGTATAAGGGTTATTTTAAAGAATTTCGGCCACAATTTGGTTTTCAGAGTTAGATTGACGATTTTGACCAAAACATAGGGTTGGATTTGCACTTTTAAATTTTACAATGTTATATTGTCACTTTCAACCAAAACATATGGTTACAAACTCACTTTATTTTTTATTTTTTAAAGTTTACTCAATGTGTCTGGACTATGTATTTTTTTGTTATTTGTTTTCAACATAGCTCGACTATTTTTGAGTTTGTAATTAATAAAGGAGGAGTTCCATTTGCAGTATTTCAATGTGTAGTCCTTAATTATAATTTATAATTCCACTTTTACATATAGACATAAAATTGTGAACTTGTAAATTATAATACTTTGTTCTCTTGAACTGCTATTTCATACCTTATATCTTACTACCTTACGCCTTGTATATATCTTTGTATATTTAATTTAATTTAAAATTAAATTCAACTAATTTCCAAACATAGCGTGCAACCTTTTTTTTATCATCGGTCGGTGATTTTTCTAGTGGGGAGCCTCTCTCCCCTGACCCTAATTGAAAACCAACTCACCCAACGGCCAAGCTCCCAACGACCACCTTAACCACCACCGAACCTCCCCCAAAATCGTCCCCGTGATCCGCCAGCTTCGTCCACCACCACCACTCAATTTTTTCGATTAAGCCTTCCTTGATGCTCGTGAACCCATGTTTTCCAGCGTCTCTCACTTGTGAAGCTCATCGCTCACGAGAGAACCAACATGGAGGGTTTGCAGATCATGAGAGATCCACCAGCGAGAGAACAAACAAGGAGAGTTTGCAAATCGACAATGGTGAGGGTTGGGGTGGGAGAGGCAATGGGAGGGGAGGATTGTCGGTAAGGTGGGATGGTGATGGGTAGTTTATAGGGCGACAGGGAGTGTTAGGGGTGATAGGGTGGAAGAGGCAACAGGGAGGGTGGATTTCTACGAGTTGGGGTGACTGGGTGGGAGAGTGGTGGCGGGTGGTTTTTCCACCGATGGAGAGTAGTGGCACCGACGGTTATCATTTTATATTTTTGTTGTGAAAAGCACAGAAGTTTAAATGTTAATATCTTTATATATACAATTAAAAGTTATAAAAATTTGACATTTAGAAATACATAATACGACGTATCTAACAAAATGTTTTAATTGATACACCAATAAAATCTTACAATTAAAGTAATACAATTGTGACTTAGAAAAATCAAAATGTGACGCTTAACTAGGGGTGGAGGGAGTTATAGAGCACAATTTACTAAGTGGCATTGCCATTCAAAACCATGTACATGTGCATAATTATGGTTTACAAAAGGGAAAATAATGAGTGATAAACAATCGCGGGGACCAGCCTATGATGCACCAAAACCACGCCAGACAAGGCCAAAATGGAGGAGTCCTTATGTCAGGGAATTGCACTCAGTCTTCATACAAAATGCAAATAAATAAGACATCTTAGATTCATTATTGTTCAAAAAAATCGGTGGTGAGCCATAACTAACCATGATAGCAACAAGAAGCAGCCTCCAAGCATAGTAGAGATTTCCACGGCCTAGAACGATTTGTTCTTTGAATGCAAGGTAGCCCAACCCCCGGAACCTGAATTCAGTGAAGTTAAATTTCTTGGACTGAACACGGTTTCAAGAACTCGACATCTTCTGTGCTGCATTTGTACGAGGCTTTGGCTTATATCCTGCACTACGGTGCTTCCCTGAGGTCTTTTCACGTTGAACACATGATACATCGCTTCATGCATTGACATACGATGGTAACATGTCTTAGCAAGGACTAGATATGGGATCCGCAGTTGATGTTGGAGGTACATCAGAAGTTGTGTTAGCAGAGTCGCTTGCTGATCTCATCTTTTCATTCTTGCGCTGTTTGTTGGAAGCTCGGTCTGCCTTGGACACAATTTTGGAAACTGTGAAACCCGTGACTTCAAAATTTTGTGATCTTTGAGGAAGCAGAGCACTGCGGGAAACAATGTCAACTCCATCATACGACCAAACGCCTAATACTGCCTCTCCTTTAAGTCCAATCGCAAACCAACCTAGACCGGCAGCAGCAACATCAACACAACTTGTGTTCCATGTCTGTCCACTAACGTGAAATTCCTTTCTTACCCATTTTCCAAGCTCCTCGACTCTTTCTTCCCCAATAGGTGGCTGACAAAAGGATACATACATAAAAAATCACATTAAATGGGAAAAAGTATGGCCAAATTCTTCAAAAATGAATCACAATGCAATCCGGTTCAATAATTTCACTGGTTTAAAATCAGCAAAGGATGGCAGAAAGATGCAGTTTAAGAGCATAAATGCAGAAACTTACTACATGAAGAAACAGAAGCAACCAATTGCAAGGTACAATGGAGAAAATAAAATTTTGTGATAGACATCCAATGATTGCTCTAAATAGTTTCTTTTTTCTGGGATTTCTCTTAGAAAAAGTTTACTGTAGATGGTATGATCCCAATGGCCAAATTGAAAAGCTGGGAGTAGTAAGAAACTCCATAAGTCTTGAAACTTCATTCCATGGAAATTGAAAAATTAGTGCCAAAAACTTCAAAAGCTCCAGAAAATGGGGTTATGGAAACAAACTCAAAACAACACACCTGACCTGAGTGCAGGGAGAAAATTGACATCAAACACAGAACATGTAAACAAAATCATCCTAACAAGGTCTGAATGTGTATTCTGTGACAACTACTTTAACAAGGTAACATGAAAACATGAGCAGCATATTTTCAATACTAATCTTATCATTCATATCCAATATCCTGTTGAAAGATGAATAATAGCTTCTATTGAAACAACCCGTCGTCACAATCCAGCACAGAACATGCAAAGATGTAATAAATTGGCGGAACAACCCCCATGAAAAACCTGAAATTTGAAAATTACCTGTAACTGATTACCAAAATGTTTCTCCAAAAAGGCAGAAGCATTTTCCACCTTCCCCATGTGGAGTGGAAGGAGTGGAGATGCCCATACTGTAACATACATAGAATCTGTTGATAATTCTTCTACATCTAACCGCATCAGCCCTCCAATGTGAATCGAGTGTCCAACCTGTAGCAGTAAATATAGCTGAAATTAACACCCAAAGAAACATATTTCCAGAATATATAACAAACAAAATCCAAATAATTTACTTGTCCAGCTGACAGGGAAGAAGATTAGGTAAGTAAAAATAGAGTTCTACTGATTTCATTAAGCTAAAATTAATGTATCAAACATCTACACCAACAAGTAGGACACAAAAGACTGCAATATCTTCCATATTATGAGGCTTATTAAATCAGTGTATTTCAGGGGAAAAGGTACTAACCTTTAAAACATCTTGACAACAGAACAAATTCAACATTTCACCCTCCATTATCGCCAATAATTTGTGAATACAAGGTATTCATCAATTTTCTTCAGAGACAATGGCAACACAATAGAGTACAATAACTAATAAGGATATCTAAAACTTAGCACACAAGAACTGAGGTCCAATAAGGCATTTTCTCATTCTATTAGATCAAAGAGACAGATATATATCTACTGCTTTTCTATCTACCCAAAACATCGAGGTAATAAAGGCCCAGACCCAAAAATGTGTACAGCTTAACAGCCTATAGAAGCTTATAGATTAATAAACCAATAATTGCCAAATCATCCAATCAGAAAGTGATTTAGTGACTGAAGTTAATCATGAATACACACAAGAAGTATATATCATTATCATGCAGCTGAATCCATCAATACAACACTTGCCTTGATCCTGTAAGTCCTGGGTCTCAATTCCTTATTTATGTGCACTAGCTTCTGCTCTTCTCTAGTCAGCCTAGTAGAAATCTGATGCGGGTGCAATAGCCCGGGAGTGTCGAACAACTTTGCATTACCAGGCAGCACTCCTTCCACCCTCAAGATCCCCAAAGTCGTCCCCGGCACAGGGGCCTCGGTCAAATGAGACACATTCTTGCCAGTACATTTTCCGATGGCATTAATCAGTGTACTCTTCCCTGCATTCTGCGCTCCAACAGCCCACACCTGACCTCTCACTCCAACCAAATCCACCACATCATCAACCAAATTCTTGATCCCCCATTCCCTCACAGCACTCACCAAATGCACACTGGTCAACTTGCACGCCCCGCCCTCCCTTGCCCTCGTCCTAACCCAATGTTCGAGCGCAGTAGGCGACAATGAGCTAGGTAAAAGATCGATTTTCGTCACAACCAAAACTATCCTAGGCACATTCCCGGATTTCCCCTCCTTCCACGCCCGAGAATACTCCTGAATCGTCTTCGAAACCAAACTAGCTACTCTCCTCGGAAAAGAGCCATCAAAATCAGAAGCATCAACCACCATCAAAACCACAGTTCTCGACCTACTAACTGACATCAACCGCCTTCCTACAGTGTAATCAAAATCAAAATCAGGCAGCAAATTCTCCACACTAGAATCTTTCACCCGACCATAAAACCTCAAACTATGACACCTAACACAAACCAGGGGCTTCTCAACCAATTTCTGATCCGGGGTTTCGAAATTTCTGACATTTTCAACATCCTCAGCCTCTTCCAGCAGGCCCCTTTTCAGGGAACACGAAATCTCGGGCTCCTCAAAGATTGAATTTTTATACAAACGGGCCTTGTAATCCGGGGTTTTGACACAGGGCACGATGAAGAACCCGGGTTGTTTCGGGTCGGAATCCTGCATTTGGATACCGCAACCGCTGCAAACGGGGAGGCCGGATTTCGAAGCTGCATCGTCGTAATTACCGTCTCTGCTGATGGGTTTTGGTGGCGGAGATCGGGGTTTCGAGGGCTCTGAGCAGAGATGGCGGGGGGAAAGCAGGGTTTTAGCAGGGTTTTGGGTGAAGTGGGGAGAAAGGCGGTTTGATACAGTTTCTTGGTAAATGTATGTGGAGAGGAAAACAGGGTTTAAGAGGGTTTTGAGCTTTGATGGGGAGAGAGCTCTTCTGATGATCATCTCTGAAGCTTTCTGTTAAAATGTGAAGAAATTTTTTGTTTTGGGTCGTTTTTATAGTTTGTCTGCTAAACCTGCAAGTACCTTTGTTACGGCTTGTCAATGCATCACATGATCTTTCCCACCATTTTTTGTTTGTTTATACGAGTTTTTGGATATAATTTATCGTCGATTCACTATAATTTTTACTAAAATTTTAAAATAAAATAAAGAATAAGGAAACATACAAACATAACCTACATACTTGAATAAGTGCCATTATAATTATCAAATAACCTTTAGCACAAAAATAACTTTAGCTAGTGGCTGAAAGTGCCAATATAACCTTAAAACACAATTTCCGGTGTTAACCAACGTTGACCGCACATAAAATATTAGGACAATTTTACCCTTAGGGGACCACCACCACCGTAAGGTTGCCGCTGCCCCACCACCACCCTTCTCTCGCCGTCGTGAAACCCTAGCCACCTGTTGAAACCAGCCCCATGTTCAAAGCCAACTTGGCCATATATTTACGTGTCTTACCCCTGCAGATGAAGGGGGTGGCTGCTCGGTGGTCGTCAAATTGGTCGGAGGACTTTCAGGTTTCTCTAGTGGCACAGTCGGTGCTCGGGTTTTCTGGCGGAGGTGACCATCGAGGTGATGCCAACGGTTCATCGAAAGCTAGATCTGAGCTTGAGTGCGGCCGAAGTTGAATATGCCGATGATGGAAGCTGGACTATTGCGGAGGCACTCGGTCGTGGAATGCCGCCTGTGGAGGTCGCCGGTGAAAAAGTGGCGTTCGGCTACTGTAACTCGACCATTGCGGTATTGCTGATGGAAAGTGCTGGCGGAGGGGTGGCGGCCCTCGGTTGCAGTGGTGGATGCTCGTCGGTCATGGATGCGCTGGGTGGCTCCGGTGTTTTTGTCGCGATGGTGGACGGCTGAGTCGCACGTCCGTTGGTGGTGCTCAAGTCGCGAGGAGGCAGAGCTGTGCAACCCGGCGAGTGGTTGCGGGGCCATGGGGGTACCTGACAGGTTGTTCTGGGCGGGCTTTGTATGGTGTTGGAAATGTTGAGCGAGGTGGAGTTAGGGTGGTTATGTGGTGGCAGATTGTTGAGAAGGAGAAAGAAATGACGATAAAGGAGAAAGAAATTGGGAGAAGAAAGAAAAGAAGGAGATAAGGGTTTTGGAGGGTGTAAGTGTATTTTTTTTTCATTGTTTTAAAAAAACCCAGAGGGGTAAAATAGTGGTTTTACTTAATTCTGGCATAAGTCCGTTGTAATGGGTACGTTTGCACTCACACTTACTATCTAGAATTATATTTGTACTTTCAATTATCAAAAAGTTATACTGACAATTACTCTCTCCGTCCCATAGAAATTGACACAATTCAATTCTTACCTATAATGGCAAAAAATGAGCTTATACATTTACTATATTATCCCTTGAAAGGTTGATTAAATCTACTAGTCAACTCTTCCATTACCAAAATATTCTTCATTTATTTCCCATCAACACTTCCACCTCATCTTGCATAAAATATCAATCCAAAAACAATTGTGTCATTTTCTCTGAGACGGAGGGAGTATTTCATTGATGGGTACATAATATATAGAGTACATGCAAAGAGGATGAGATATAGTAGAACTATATCCTAAAATATTTGCTATAAACTTGCTAAAATATTCTACGTATCATCTATCCAAGCATCGCCGTTTGCTTGCTTTGGATTGTTGGGTTTAGTTGATTTGAATGTTGGATTGTTGGGTATGGACTTCGATTATTTCTTCCGGTGAGTTTCAACATGTCGAAGGGAATGGTTTGTGAGATTTCTTGGCCGAGTTCTTGTTGGGTTCTTCTTGGCGGCAGGTCAACGGAGGGCTCAGTGTGCCATCGGGTTGTGTAGCTGGATCGTGTGACTCGCGAAGAGGAAAATGGGTCAAAGGGCTAGGGTTTTTTAATTTACAATCGGGCCGCGCAGTCAGGTCATCTTACCTACAAGGAGCTAAGTGGACGGGGTTGGGCTTGGGTTCGCTCGAGTGAAGGAGGGTAGGGGTGGAGCTGGGCTTTTTTCAAATGTTATAAAAATGAATTTATAAATCAATTTTCAAATTTAATGATCAAGAAATTTATGATGGAATTAATTATCCAAAATTCACACTAACAGATTATAATTATCTTGTAGATTTGGCCTCTTGAACCCTTCTGCCATAACATGCTTGTCTTCCATCTCTTTACACAATCTGATGCACATTTCCTCCTTGCCAATTTGCCAGAGTCCATTGAAAAGCCCAGAAAGAGCACCTGAATCAGGACAAACACAGCTTTCTATCATCTCCTTCAAAATGAAAACAGCTCCATCATAATCCACATTTTCAACCAGGGAAGCCATCAAACTCCTCAATGTCAGCTCATTTGGATAATACCCCACCCTTCTCATGCTTTGGTAGAGCTTTACTGCCCTCTCAGAGTTCTTCCTAACACATTCTCCTTTGATCAGAGCAGCAAAAGTAGATGAATTGGGAGCAAGCTTTTGCCTGTCAGCTTCCCTCACCAAAAAAGCAGCTTTCTTTGTTTTTCCCTCATTACATAATCCCAATATCAGTGCATTGTAGGTCAGAATGTCAGCCTTGATACCATTCAGTGCCATTTCCTCAAAAAGCTGACCAGCTGTCTCATTATCCCTGCCATGGCTGTAGCCATTGATCAATGTGTTGTAGGTGACTGCATTGGGAGAAACTCCATTCTTCTTCATTTCATTGAAAAGCTTGCTAGCCTCGTGCAACTTCCCTTCTTTGCAGAATGCATTTATCAGTGTGTTGTAGGTAACTTCATTTGATTGGATACCATTTTTCTCCATTATGTTCCTCAGCTTCAGACCAGTGGAGATAATATTCTTGCTGCAATATCCAGCAATCAGTGTGTTGTACGAGGAAACAATCGGATTAACGTTGATCCTCTCCATGTCCTTGAACACTTCAACTGCCCTCTCCATGTTCCCAATCTTGCAGAAAGCAGCAATCACCATGTTGAGAGTGTAAACATTCGGTGAAATTCGGGACCTCCCCATCTCCTTGTAGAATGCCAGTGCAATATCAAACCTGTTCAAACTGATCAAAGAGCTCAAGTAGGCATTGCAAGACTCAACCGTGGGTAGAAATCCATACTCCTTCATCAGACTGTAAACATCAGTGGCACTCCTGAACTTCTTCAATGCGCATAGTTCTTGAAGAGAGCATCAAAAACCCGCGGCGAGGAATCCAAAACCCTGTAAGAATACACCAATGCCTCAAACAGTTTGGAAGCAAGATTCAGCCTGTCTGAACTCCTCTCATGAACCCTCCTGAAGATCACTTCCGCAGACTTAAACTTCCGATGTTTCGTGAGAATGTGGAGTATGATAGACTGTGATTGCAGCGTAATCGAACCGGGGTTCTTGGCCTCAGCCCACCTGAAGAACTCAAGAGACAGGACATGATCCTTGTGGGCTTTCAACAGGACATGCTTCACTCTAAATGGTGTCAAACCAGAGGCTAACTTTTCGAGCTTTGGCCAATCAGAGTGCACCAGATGACTATGAGCTACATTTATGTAATCAAGATCTTGGCCTTTTGCATCAGGGATTGTTCCATGGGGCAATGGAAGAATGGTGTTCCAATTCTTTCTCTGTGCATTTTCAACAACACTGCGAAATGGGACTTTTGGGGGCTTCATGGTTGACCAAATTCTTCATAGTTAAGATTCAAATATAACACAAGTTATGAAACCTCATTTTTCATTGGAGTTTTTTCACAAACACCTTACTTGCACACCACAAACTTCAAAAGATGCAAGCCATGGCATTGATGGAGAAGAGGGCTGGTTTTGAACCTCAAACGGAGAGCCCAACTACTTCCCGGAATTAAATTGAATCACCGGGAAAAGGCACAAGAGAGAAACGATGGTCACAACGTAGAAGATTCTACCGATATGATGGGCTTAACTGAATTTGATTCAACTGATATGATGGGCTTAACTGAAGTTGACGAATCTTTAGCATGATCGAATTAGAGGAAAGAACAGTATATTATAAAAATCCAGAAAACAGCGTCCAGCCAAGTCAGGATAAGTTCTGGTTCTCGTAAGAGAGCGTGGGTTCAAATCCCTCTTGTGACAATAAAAATTTATGGTTCTTCGTAATTTTTAAGTACTACTCCCTCCGCCCCCGTCCCGCTATAAATTAATTAATTTAACTTTTGAAAGTCAACTGCATTATTTTTAACTATTAATATATTTATTTATGTGTGTAAAAGAAATTCAGAAAAAATATAATATAAAAA
>JAULKK010000007.1:12728269-12745602 GCA_032355705.1 Rubia peregrina
TGATTCTCCACTAAAACCTCAAACTGGCGATAAACATCCCAAAAATTAGATTTGTGGCGCAGTGTGTAAAACCACGAGAGTCGGGAATGATCATCGAGGAAAATAGCATAGTAGAAAAAACCATCAACAGATAAAATAGGAGAGGACCCCCATAAGTCACAATGAACTAGATCAAGTGCCCTAGAGCAACACGTTTATCATTTTATAAAAAGATAAACACTTCTCTTTAGCCTTTTCATATGCATCACAAAGGGTAGGTTTTGGCGAAAATGATGAGACAGATAAAGATCCAGAAGCATGCAAACCAGAAATAATGGAATGCGGAACATGACCAAGTCTATCATGCAAGATTTTAAAAGAAGCTCGTGACTTATTTGATTCCACATTAGACTACAAAGTAGATGCACCATAGTCTAAAATACAAAGCCTGTTTTCATTATGACTGTGACCCAAAGTTTCACTAGTAATTTTATGCCGAATAAGAAATGAGCGATCATCAAAGCAGACAACAACATTTAAAATCCCAATTTAATTTGCTAATTGAAAAAATATTTTTAGTGATATCACGCACAATAAGCACGTCATAAAGAGACGGGGATTAAGAAAGCCGAGAATCACCTACATGAGTAATAGGGAGTTGATAACCATTACCAACATAGACGCAAGAAGAACCATCATAAGATGTAACATGATCAACAACAGTGGGAGTAGATACCATGTGTTTTGTGGTGCTAGAATCCCCAATCCACTTTGAGCCATAATTTTAAATCTTGAAATACCACCCAAGTGTGCCATAATACCAAGAAACAACTATGAGTGTACTCAAATAATTTTTTAAAATAAACACTGGACAGATCGTGAATACGCGATGAAGAGTGAGGCCGTGCGTGAAAATGAATCACCCTGGCAACTGTTGCATGTGAAGAACACTGGCTGATGGATCTGCACTGCGCATGAAGATAACACGCACAAAACAAGGTGACGCGCCTGAGAATAGAGGACAGCCTGTTATGATTTTCCTTGAACTACCTTCGTCTTTGCTGAAAATAGAGGACGCAGACGAAAACCTTTGTTGCCGCTGGAATTGGAGAATGCCGGAGATCGGAAGATGCCGGCAGAGATGCGGATGAAGACCTTTGTCACCACTGGAATTGGATGACGCCGAAGATCAGGAGATGCCACAACATTTGCTGGAGAAAGCCAACGGACTAGACTCGCTGGAAATGGGAACCCAAGAGCACTGTCACTCACCAACAGACTGGACTCGACGGACTGGAGAGGAAGAATGTCAACCTCTGAAAACTTGAGAGGGAATCAGCGTCGAAGTTTGATTACTCACTAGAGGTTGCCAGAATTTTAACGGAAAAAGGTGAGGAAGAGGGAGTAATCAATCACCGTAAAAAAAGGAGAGGTAGCGAACCTAAAAAAATAGGGTTTAGGTTGGATCAGAACTTGCTGTAATACCATGACAGAATAATTTCTTGTAATGATAGATGTATTACTGCTCTGAATAAATAGACTACAAAACAAATAATGAATACTAGTACTAATATAACTCTAGTCTAGTCATCAAACTCTATCCATATCTAATAAGATATTTGACTGGTTCTAACAATAATAATTTTAAAGTAATGATAAAAATATGAAATTTATAGTGAAATCATATGTACAGTGACTAATATATGACATTAATGAAAAGACAAGTGTATCTATAGTTGTGTAATTTTCTTTTTTGAAAGATTACATAAAAGCAACCAAATTACACACACATATATAAGCACCCTACTATAGGTCTAAACTAAGAGACACCACCATTGAATCCATTGAAACTCAATGGAACCCGAAACTCCATTAATTTGAATAACTGGGGACGTCCTCCTGAGAACACTCAAACGCTGAACCACCAATGAACCACCACCACCAAAGTCAGAGCCACCATGATCACACGTTCATCGACCACTTGCGGGTTGGGAGACCACATGAGAACCACATACATGGTCCCATAAGGCTAGGTAGTCCCTATCAGGAAAATTTCTCTAATATTCACAATTCTTGAAAGATGTGTAGTTTGAACCTTGGACATCTCTATCTATTATAAAGAGTGTGGATTACCACTAAATCAGGCCCAATTCATTTAGTTGCACCTTTTAGGGATGTGATCTTTTACTGATTTTCACACCATTCGCTATATTATTTCACTATGAATCTTCACTACCCCTATCATCACTCACACTTTTAAGGGATTTTTGCACTTATAACCCTAACTTTAGGCTGAAAGTGTCAATATAACCCTGCAAAGTGAGTAAGTACCAAAAATAACCCTAAATTTATGACAAATTGTGTAGTTATAATCCTTTAATATAATTTTGGCGTTGATTAAAGGAATTTTCCATTGACCAAATCTCAAAAGTTGAAAATACCCTCGACCCTTAGCTGAACTTTTATTCCCTATTTTACCCATTTTATTCATCTTCAAACCCCCCATACCCCACTCACTACCTTCTACAACCGCGCCACCACCTGCTACTTCCCGACGTTGCCAAGTCACTCATGTAATCCGGTAAAAAAAATCTGCAAAAGCTGCTAATTTCTCCCAGTCTCACCATTTTTGCAAGGGATGCCGCTGCCATTGGACTCATGGAGAAACCCTCTGTGACATCCCCTTTGGTGGTAGCATCCAGAGAAATGCCAAGCGCTCCTATACCATGTCATTCTTTCATGAAAATTAGTTAGCATGCGTTGAAGTAGATATGATAAAAAATGCACTTCTTTCATGAAAAATGCAGTTTTGTTCCTTGTGCAATTCTTGGCCTCTTGTTCGGCCCCACCGCATCTGCTGGCTTGTGTACCCACTTGTGGTCTACCAAGATTCACTTCTTCTTTGTAAAGTATTGCTTGTCGAACCACTTGCATGCCTTATCCTTACCATGCAACGCCAACCCTTAAACGCTCTTCAGAATCAATGTGATCAGGTTACTGTATGGTAGACTCCTTATAATTTTTTTGGAATTGGCGACCAAGAACATGTGATTGAAGATTGCGAATATGTGATTGACTTTTCTCCCCTCAATGATGTAATAGAACCTCATTAGGGTTGAATTATTAAGCTTGGCAATGTGGCTGGGTGTGGGTACAATACATCTCGCTATCATCTCGTACACAATCCTCTAGTCTATGGTCAGGCATTTCAAACTAAAACTCTTAGGCTTCCCTAAATTGGCTGGGTTATGGCCGAAGTACCTATGACTACAGAAATCAGGTCAACATATGGGTAGTCAGACTGTAGTGGACATGCCTCTCTGCGATATACATCATTCAAAGGTCCCATAATGTCATGGGGAAATACATTTTCAAGACCTTTGTACGAACAATCTATAAATTCATTAATTATCCATGTACTAAGGTCAATTGTGTACCCGTTCACCTTAGTTGCATACTCATCCCCCTCTTTTTTTAATGAAAATTTCTATAAAACTGAAGCTCTTCATCGAAGTGTGATGGTTCATTAGTTATTAGCAATTTCAACACATCTTGGTCCGCAAAAAATTGCACGTGATCCTCTAGTCATATGCTATGATGCACATTAAGGTCTAGGATATAACAATCTAACAATTTACCATTCAAGCGTAATTCATTGTACCTCGATTGAACCTCGACTGATACAAACCTAGTCCTCTGATTCGGACTAGCACTTGACTTCTTTGATGCACCTCCCTTCGATCGGCCCATCCCTCACTTTCCTTCTTGCTGTGACGACGACAAGATTTGGGGAGAGTAGCTTGTAATATGTGTTTGAAAATGTGGAGTGTGAATGGATTCCGGCGCCAGAAGTGTGGTGTGGGTGGTCGATTAGGGGTTGGATGTGTTTGCTTTGAGTGTTTTGCCCATTTTTTTAAATACTGGAACTTTTTCTGAACTCGGAAGCTTGTCAGCTGCTATTAGTAAAGAGCTAACTTAGTTGTTCCGATTGAGGAAAACTTGATAAATACATGGCAAATGTGTAGTTAAAAATGCAGTTCTGGGCCAGAAAATTCACATGAACTCAGAACATAGCTTTCGAGCTTTGAACCAAATACCTCTGTGAATTTTTAAATTGTCAGATTCACTAAAAAAAAATACCAGGTCTGGATTGGAAATGGGACATGAATTGGGAACTGTGATTTCTGAATCCAGAATATTGTCAGCTGGGATATTAAACATAGGACTTCAATTTATCCATCAAACCAGAAATGTTTCCAGACTCGGAAAATATTCGTGTGTATAAAATGCATAGACATGACACGTTTCTGGATTGAAAAATCCTTCATGTCCTATGGTCATGTAGGAATGTGACTATTAAGATTTTTAAAAATGGGAGTTTCTCTCTACCATTCAACGATGTCATCTCAGACTCTTTTAGACATAAAGACTTTTTAGATCAAAACATGAAATAAACATTGTGAATAAAATATCTAAATCAAATCAATTCATATAATTATAAAACAAACAATGCAAATGCAAATGCAAATGAAAATGTTTGATCATCAGTGTAAAACTCCCCAACTAAAATTGTCTACATATCCAAAACACAATTGTTCATACAATTTCAAACTAAATTGTATATTCATCTCCAAACATAGCGACAAACTCAACATTAATGTTATCTTCATTGGTGGGCTCTTCGTCCTCGTCTTCGGACTCACTCTCGGAGAAATCAGGCACAAAGTTCAGCATGGTCTCCTCAACAGCAAGTTGTAACTGTACCCCGACGGTCTCGATGAACTTAGCATGATGGGATTAAACACGTCCCAATCTTCATTTTCCGTGGTGACGTCGTCACGAATGTACGCAAGGTATCTCGGGATGCAACTCTTCTAGTCACCCCGCCCACCTACAAGGACAACACACAGGAAACCAAATCAATAATGAATTGTGGCTCAAATTTATAGACTAAAATTTATAAGGGAAAATAATGAGTGCACTCACGTGATGGATCTGGCCTGTCCAACGTTCCATCTCTAGCTCTCTTCAATGTTTTTGCGGCTGCCCCGAAGATCATCTTGTGACGCCACTTTCCATCATCACCTATTTCTAGTTGCTTGTGTACAAACCAACTCTCATCATATAAATCTAATCTCAATAGCCTATCAATAGGTACGACCATAAAATGCTTGAGCAATGTCGTGATCAATCCCCGTAGGATAGATCTTTCTTTTTAATCCCCGTCGCCTTCAACATGCACTTAATGATGGTGTAACCCAGGTTAATATGTATGCCCTCCAACACGTAATAGAACAGTATCAGGTTACCTATAGTCAGCTCACAAGCGTGCCCTCCCAATGGCAAAAGGTTTATACATATCCACTCATACACTAGTCTCTGCTCAACAGTTACTTTATCAACATCATATGTATCGACCCTAATACTCGGGGTATCATCTACCCTATGGAAGTATTTATTCCCTATTTCTACCGGATATAAGAGCGTGGAGTCACTAACACCCGGCCATTGCTGTTGATGGTAAATTTCAATGGGACCATCGGGATTGTTGGGTCTAAGTTTGGTTGGGTTTGTATACTCAATTCCTAAGACATCGTTGATCGTGTACTTAGTGACAGTCACATTGATCTTGTTTACCATTCTCAAATCACTATTCCAAATCTCGTATCTAAATTGGCATAAAATTGCACAACCTTGTCCGGATGAACACTCTCTTCTTAAGTCATTAATTTATTCATTTCTCGATTCTTAAAATACCTCATGATATAACCAAGTGAAAAATTCTCCACTTTCAAACTACGTACTACCATAGGGTTAGTACATTTCCTTAACTTTATAAAATTAACGTACCTCCGTTCGGCTTCCCTGCTAAAAAGAATTGAGCTTGAATCAATCTCGGTGATAGGATCATGGCTCCGGCTGGAGGTATTTACATGGTTTCTCTTCTTTTCATTTCCTCTCATCCTCGACATTGTGTAGATTGGAATAAAATGGATTCTTCATGTGGAAATCAGATTGGGAAGGTTAGGGTTTCAAATTAGGAGTTAAAATTTTGAAATTGGTTGGAATGGGGTTTTCTTTAGTACTTGTCCATGCTTCCGATTGAGGAAGATCGTCAGCTCTTCAAATTTTAAAGAACCGATGAATTTCTGATACTTTAATATTATTAGATAGTGAAGATATAAAGAGCTGACAATCTTCCTCACTCGGAAGTGACATTTACGGGTAAGCCCTAATAGGCATTAAAGTCAATTCAAAGGGGATAATAACTTCACTATTCATCAACATTCCCCCTTCCCCACCCCACATTCTCCAAACAAAACCCACCCAAACCCAAGTCCACCGTCATCCTTCATCAAATCTTCCTCTTCACCTACTAGGTGCTCCATCAAGCAAATATTTGTTGTACTTCGAAGCAATGAGTTGAATTCTACTAGGTTTTCAAGGTTATTCATCAATGAGGGCAACAAGTGATCATCTTCTACATGAGGTCCAGGTTGGTATTCCATTCTTAATTCAAGGGTATTGTGGTAGAAAATGTTAGTCGTCATGTTTCCATGGTGTGCTTATGTTAATGTAATAATTATATTATGGAATTGTGTGGGAAACATACAATGTGTTATGATGTTTCTTAATATGAAATTGTGCACAATATCAAGGATTTATTTGTTGCGTGTTTAATGTTTAGGTTATGTCCCATTCGATGGAACGATCACATAGTGTACATTAGATTTTGTTTTAAAGAATGTCTAAGAAAATGAGTCGTGAAAATTATTTAAGTTTCGTAGATGGAAACACTGATACAACAGTATATGAGGATGAGGAATATGAGGGTTCAATTGTGGTAGGAATTGTGATAACACATTGTAAAATGCTTAAGCTAAGGATTGTAAGAAAGGAATTGACCCCCTTGGGTTTCAATGAAAATGGTGTTTGTTTGTCAAAAGAACATACAAAGTGATCTAGTTGGGTTAGGAAGGTGGGTCGGACTAGGGTAGACATACGTTACGATAGTTGGCATGATGTGCCAAAGGATTACAAACCCACCTTGTGGATGGAATGCAAGATACCTCTATGTACCTGATTGGATTTCCTTCATAAACCTTTGTTTTTCACTTACAAATTTTGAAAATCCATAGTCACTTAGCCATTTTATGACAATGTAGAGACCATTTGAAATTGATGCGCCAGACATGGAGGATTTAAAGAAGCAGACGATGAACATGCTATCAAAGAGTTGGCGAGAACACAAGTACACTTTATCACGAGATTTTGTCTTCTCAGCAATGAAAGGCGATAATCCATTGCTTAATTACATGCATATTCAACCGAAGAGTTGGGAAATCCACAAGAGAAGAGCATTAGAGAATGAAAAAAATGTAAGCACACCACAAAATCAATAGAATATATTAAGATTCTCTAGTGTAGAGTCACATGACTTCCATGTTTCTCGTGGGGAACGTGAGATGACAAAAAAAGATTCGCAGAGTTTGACATAACTCCACGGAGGTTATGGGTTTGATGGCACTTGAGATTATAACAGAAAAATTTGAAGAAGATGTGTTACTGGCAATAGAGGGGGATGGAGGGGGAGGAGGCTCGAAAATCAGTTGTCCCTTAGGAAGTTGAATAAATAGATCGGTGTGATCTATTCCTCAGAGCTCAAGAAAACAAGGAGGGTGAATACATGAAAGATGAGGCGGTTCAAATCGCAGAGAAATTGGTGAATCCGCTATCATCTTGTTTTATATTCAGTGCAATAATTTATATGTGTTTATGCAAGTGTCGGATTATTAACTGTTACATTTTCTCTTTTTCTTAAAATATGCTAAATTGAAAATGGATGAAATTGAAGGTCGATTCTTTCAAATTGGTAAGCACGATATTTTTTTGAGGCCGCTGGTAAAGCCGACCACCCGGGCTGCACACGAGGGGTTGGCTCTTTCTTAACCTAAAGAGAGGCTTTCGGCATTCTACATTCATATCATAAGGCTAAGCCATCAAGACTCTACACTTTGCAGAAATAAGTAATTCTAAGGGACAAGAGGTTGGAACAACAACAAATTTTGATTTGCAAGTTAGTCAAGCACACCGGACATCAATTGCCCGACAATCTAAATGATCTAAGCTGCAATTGGGATCCACCCTCAAGAGGATCTCACCACTCTCTGGCCAAGACAGAAGTGAACAATGACATAGTGCAACACACACCAAGGATTGAATGCCCTCCTAATGAAAACATCATGTCTCGCCCAAAATAGGTAGAATTGATTATTGATTAATATTGCTACATATTTTAACGGTATAACGGTATACATTATGTGGGCGATGTAGGGTTCCCAAGTATGTGAGCTTTTCGTAGAGGTGGGTGACAGTGCAAACCCCCTCCATGTTGTGGATAGTATTTTCTACGAGTCAATGCGTCATCATCATTCAATTCAAATTCTGGATGGAATTGCACGGGTAACGGTGGAGAAAGCCTTGGTGCAAAATGCAAGCTTATTAATGTCGGAAGGGGATTATAATAAGGTAGGAATCATTGAAGGTATTTCTCTTCTTTGGCCTCAACATCTAGTATACGTCGATCCCACAAAATACGGTCATTTAAAGGTAAGTCGCCCACAGACAAAGAAAATAATTGAAAGGCAAATAACATCAAACAACGCCCTATAAGAAAGTCACGAGTCCAAAAGGGTTCCCCGTCATTCATCCAATTTTCGGTCAATTGGCTCAACACACACCATCATAACGTACACGTTTGCATGAAATGAATGTGTTTTCTGAAGAAATTGAGAAATAGTTGCATTGAGAAGTGATCTCGAGGAATTTTGCAAGTGTGACCAAGTAAACCAAACAATTGTGTCCCTATTTCAATTGTAAGTGCTTTCTTTATTTTCAAACGTTTTCCATTCGTGTGCTAAGCTTTATTAATTAATCTTGTCTAATGTTTTGAATGATATGTCTAAGGTATATGTTTGTGTGGGGTACTTTTGTCCATTGATGACCCAAGGGATTGGGTGTTCCAGGCAAGACTGGATTGATTACGCTCGAAAAAAGCATTGGCCACAAGGATAAGAAATTATTCATTGCACCTTACATTGAGAGGTGATTTTTTTCAAATTTATATTATCAAACATGCCCTTATATGCTAGTGTTTGAGTAAATATTAAATTAAAATACATGTTCCTTCGTAGTGATCATTGGAGATTAATTTTGATTGTTCCGGAGAAGAAGCTTGTGTACTGGATGGATTTGTTGCACTTTCAACCTTCACAAGGTTTTGTGGATATCTTGGAGAGTGCATTGATGGGTTGAATGTGACAACATCTTTACGTGTAGTCCAAATCAAGGTATGATATTCAATTAACATTTACAATTAATTAAAAGATGTTAATTATTATACACTAATAACATTTTCTAAATATCAGTTCAAGAAACAAGCGCAAACCTGGGAGTGTAGGTACTACATAATGTTATATGCAGCGGAGTGTGCTAAAGATATATGATTGGATTTCCTTAAAATTGATAAAGTGCGTATGTTTTCGATACTTATGCCTACAATATATCATTTGTAAAGTAGCGCATACCAACTGATAGTATTTAACATCTGCACAAATGTTCCCAAAGGATTCTAAGTCGTATTCACAAGATGACATTAATAGTAAAAGAAATTGTTTGGCAAGACAACTAGTACATGTGCGATATGTGACTCGTGGTTCTCTGAATGTGGTACCTTAGCAAAATTTGCAACAATCGTGACATGTATGTTGAGGAATAGACTCACATATTTTCTATTCATATTTATAGATAGTTTCTTGATTAGCTTTATCTATAGATTTTTGTTGAAACTACGATCATGCTATTCAGTGATAAGTAGTCTTAGGAATTCACATATCGTTTGTGGAAAACTAAATTATTTTTTTGTTCCCAACATAGCATCTTTTACCTTATTTTATTCCCAACATAGCATCTTTTACCATCTTTTACCACATTTTTTAGTACCCCACAAATTCAAAGTGAAATTTTTGATCCCCAAAACTAGATTTTGGGTGGTTTTCAGGTAAACCGACACTATTTTCGATATGGTTAGGGGTATTTTTGTAGTTTCACTAATTAAAAATATTTTCAATTAAAAATATTCCCCGTTCTTTTCCGTCGAGATTGCTTTGCCAGATGCAGAACTTGACATATGTTCCATTCTACAACAATTTGGTGAATTCCACCTTCCCGGAGTTCGACCGCGTGAAGTGTTAGCCTTTAGTTCATCTCGACTTGGCTCATAATCTATTGACCGGAGCGCGCTTCCGGGCAGCACCTCCAAGCTTATCAATTTGAAGTATCTCGATTTGACTGGGAACAGCTTCTCCGGGGAGATTCTAGCGAGCTTTGGGACTTTCCGGCAACTTGAAGTTCTGGGCTGGTGGAGAATCTACTTGGATGGGAAGTCTTGACGTTTTTGGGTAACATCTCAAGCTTGACGCAGCTGAACTTATCTTATATCCTGTTTAATATGGGTTGGATCCCGCTGGAGCTAGGCAACATGACAAATTCGCCGAATTTGTACGAACTGAGGCTATTTCAGAACCGTCTCGTTGGGACCTTGCTGACGGAATTAGGTAAAAACTCTCCGTTGATATGAATTGATGTTTCAAACGATAATTTCTCCCGCTGGATTCCACCGAATTTGTGCAAAAAAGGGTTTTGTCAGAGACCTTATTGATAGATAACTCGATTTCACGCAAAATGCCGGCGAGTTTGGGCCAATGCCATAGCTAGACCCGGGTCCGGTTCACCAACAACAATCTCTTCGGCCCGGTGCCAGATAGGATGTGGGAATTGCCTCACGTCTCATTGCTAGAACTGAAGGCAACACTTTCTCCGGAGGGATAGCGAAAACCATCGTCGGTGCTTCAAATTTGTCTTCCTTAATCTTGTCGAACAACAGAAAGAATTAGAAAAGGAGGCGGCGCTGGGGAATCTTTTTAATTGAATTTTTTTAATAAGTGAAATTATGAAAATACCCCTAACCATATCGGAAATAATGTCGGTTTGCCTGAAAACCACCTAGAATATGGTTTTAGGGACCAAAAATTTCACTTTCAATCCGTGGGGTACTAAAGAAATGTGGTTTTACTCTCGAGGACCAAAAGATGGTAAAAGATGCTATGTTGAGGACCAAAAAAACAATTCAGTATTTCTTTTTTGGTTATTCTAGAAAAATTTGTACACTTCCCTCTTAAGGAAAAATTCAACATCGTAAAAGACATAATTACCCTTAAATCTTAAAATTTTACCCAATGCACCAATACTCTCATAAACCCTAATTGTCATTCAGCCCACCCCTCTTCTCTCCCTTTTTGCCCCACCACGACCCATCATTGCCCCTTTAACCCTCTGCCACCATTGGTTTTGCACTATTGCCACCCCTTTTAACTCCTCGCCACCAGTTCTTCTTTTTCACCGCCACCAGCCCTTTTTTGCCCTGCTACCGTCACCACTTCTTTTGCCCTGCCATCGCCACCACTCCTTTGCCCCGCCACCGCCCCTTGCCTCGCCACTGATCCTCTCTTTTTGCCTCCCCTATCACTCTTTGCTCCGCCTCCTTCCCTTAGCCACCACTTATCTATGACTTCCCCTACCTCCGCTACAGCACCTCCCTCTGCCTCATCCCCACCCCTCTGCCTCCTCCCTTCCCTCCCTTTGCCTCCCCTTCTTCCAGATCCACTGCTCCTATTTTCTAGAGCCACCGCCCCCTTCTTACGGACCCACCCCCAATTCATCCCTGGCTTCACCACCCTCGAGTCAGCGGTGTGGCGACATTCATCTCTCGCCCCCAAGTCAGTGGTGCGGCGGCGCTGCACAATTGACTGCGGAGATAAGCAGATGACAAAGAGACGGATGACTATTGAGGAGATAGAGGCAGAGAGAGCAAATCTGAAGTGTTGAGCCAAAGGAAGAAGACAGGGGTAGTTTTGTATTTTCACACGTCAGAAATTAAAAGTCCCACTTTCTCTTTCTGCAGTAAACCCTGGGATGGATGGAGTACAATATTTTTATTTACTCAATCTATTTGGTAAATGCAAGTTACATGGCAAGAAATACCACTTATCCTTCTCTCTGCTAGAAAATTATCTTGAAATTATTTGTATACACTTAATCATCACATTTCTTGTGGTGCATATGAAAGAAAAGTATACTACCAATCTCATACAAACCTGTTTAGTTGACAATTTTAAGTCAAATAAAATAATTAAACAATTTTAATATATATACTCCCTCCGTTTCTTCATAAGTGGCACCATATGTTTAGATGATAGGATTTAGGTGAAGAAAATGAGTGGATGAAATTGAATGTAAAAAGTAGAATGAGTGGATGAAATTGAAGGAATATTACCAAAAATGGAAAGTATGCCAATATAAAAAGAAACAACCCAAAAAGGAAAGTGTGTTAATAATAGAGAAATAGAGGGAGTATATGGACAAAATATCATGTAAAACTAGGGGTGAAAACATAGACCGGCAACATGCGGGTCAAGCGGGTTATTTATTTTTAAACTCAAATGGATATGGGTAAAATAGTTAATAGGTTAAATGGGTAATGAGTCAAATTGATAATTGAAAAATATGGGTTGGACGGGTTGGGTTTGCGAGTTGACTGTTGTTTTACCAATATGGGTTCAAACCCACAGGTTCATCCATATGAGTTGGTATAAACTCATACGTGTCACTATATGGGTTGAAAACTAAGAGTTTACTCATACGAGTTGATAAATAAATCCACATGGGTCAGTACACAGGTTGAAACCTGCGGGTTACCCATATGAGTTAGTACATAAACTCATATGTGTTCATATATGGGGTTGAAATCCGTCGGTTTATCCATTTTTGACCCGTGAGTTGAATATTTTTTACCCACAAGTTGAGCGGGTTTCAATCCGACCAGTTTACACCTGACCCATTTTTTGACTCGTCATAAAATGGGTCAAAATTGGTCATACCCATATTTTTAAAATTGACATATTACCCAACCCATATTCGACTCATCCACCAATTTGCCACCCCTTTGTAAGATATTGTTGGATTCATTATAACATACTCCATCCGTCCCACTCTAATTTGCTTAATTACTTTTTGAGAGTCAAATTTTATATCATTTGACCGTAAAAATAAATTAATCTATATAGAATAAAAATATCATGTGAGATACCGTTAGATTCATTTTAACGTCTATTTTCTAAATATAAATTTTTTTATGCAGCAATATTACAGGTAACTAGAGATATTTACTGTCAAACATGCTTATTGAAGAACGTGAAAAGGTAAATAAGCAATTTAGAGTGGGACGGAGAGAGTATAGTTTTATAGTGCAATTTTTTCATAAAATCTTCTATACACAAAAAAAATATTAATAGTTAAACATTGATACTGTTGACTCTAAAAGGTCCTCTAATCAATTTTTATTGGGATGGAGGTAGTACACATTTGTGATTTGAGTGTGAAGATTTTCATTAAGGTTAGAGATGTCGAGTATTATTGTGAAGCTAAATATGAAATTCCTCGCGCCTTGGGCCACGACATTCCGACACCACGGGTTGATAAGGAGGTAAATCACGGCGTTTAGAGGTCAACCATCAGATAGTCACTTCATGGGGTCGAAAAAACCCTCCAGGAGGAAATTTCCACACTAAGGAACCCTTCTACATGATGTTATGATTCAAACTCATGACCATTAGAACACTTAACCATTTGATCGATCACATGGGTGTGTGTCGAGTATTATCTTGTTACGCCAGTTAAAGGATTGTTTTCCATATACTCCCTACATTCCAAAAATAACTTCCTACTTTTCTTTTTAGTTCATCACACAAATAACTTCTTACGGAGTATGTAAAATCTTCATATGTAGTCATTCAAGTAGCGAGTTTACACATCTTACCTCCCAAATTTATCATCATTTGCTACTTTTGATACTATCATGATATCACTCATGCAAAAACTTACAAAAGCTGATTTTTGGCATGAAATTGTGCTACTAAATCAAGTTGCAAAAAAATATTGAGTGAAAATTAAATTGGAAATTAATTGTGGGCCGGAGGGGTATATATACTCCCTCTGATTTTTTAACAATGACTCTCTTTTTTCTCAAAAAAAATTAAAGTATGTTTGACCACCAATAACTTTAATTTCATACAATAACGGACTATAAAATTTTATTTTTTAGAATTTACATGTTATAGAGGGTCCAAAGACACCACACGTGACGTCCGTTATTGTATATAATTAAAATTATTGATGGTCAAACATGTCTTGAAATTTTTTGCAGTTAAATGGAGACAATATTAGAAAATTAGAGGGAGTAGTTGTTTTTGAGTTTAAGGTGTTTATAAAAAAACAAAAACAAAAAAAAACCTAGGAATTGATAGAGATGTTCATTGATTGACTAGTGAGCAGTGATTGATAGAAAAAGAAATGATATTGCGACCGCCTGCGTCGCACATACAATGCACCGTAAGACGCTGTCTACTATTCGCCTATAATTTATTTTCCCGCGCTTTAACCACCCTGAATCACCGTATCCAGACGCCGGAGGATACTATTATTCTTTTCCGCAACGTTGGGACCTTCGGATTATACGATGAAGACGACCCATTGAACTCGCTGACGAAGTTAAACCTATTGCCCGAGTTACAGCGAAATGGGTTTTTATCCCAACCCCGTGAAACCAACAAAGTCATTTCCACCTGTGCGAAAATTGGCTCTCACTCGGTCGGGATTCAGCTCCACTCCCATGCTGTTAAGGTGGGATTCAGCTCTAATGTTTATATCAATAGCGCTTTGGTGGATCTGTATTGCAAATGTTTCGAAGTGGAGATGGCTCACAGGTTGTTCGATGAAATGCCTGAGAGGAATTCCGTGACTTGGAATTCATTGATTTCTGGGTATTTGGAGACCTGTCGTCCCAGTATAGCGATTCGCTTGTTCGTGGAGATGTTGAGAGAGGGGACGGTTCTTACTCCACATGGTATTTCTGCAGCTCTAGTTGGTAGCTCTCAGCTTGAAGATGGCGGTCTTGGCTCTCAAGTGCATGGTTTGAGTTTAAAGTTCGGTTTTGGGAGTAATATCGTCGTGGGGACTGGTTTGGTTGATATGTATTCGAAATGCTTGTGTATTGAAGCATCTAGATGGGTGTTTGATCGAATGTGTGATAAGAATGTTCGTAGCTGGACCTCGATGATAACTGGCTATGCGCAGAGTATGCGCTCTGTTGAAGCTATGGTTTTGGTTAGAGAAATGTTCCGCGATGGGGTTGCACCAAACTATGTGACCTATAATACTTTGTTGTGTTCATTCTGTGCTCTTGATGACTTTGATCATTGCCGGGAAATCCACTGTCGCATAGTTCAGCAAGGTTTCGAGTCAAATTCGCATGTGGCTGCAACATTGGTAACTGCTTATTCAGATTGTGGTTGTAGCAAGGACGATTTCTATGAAATCTGTAAAACTATCAACCTTTGGGACCAAATCTCATGGAATGCAGTTATTTCTGGTTTTTCTAATTTGGGAATAGGCGAGGAAGCCATCAACTGTTTCGCAGAAATGCGACGGGCAGGCTTTTATGTTGATATATTCACGTTCGCGAGTATTTTGAAAGCGATAGGAATGATTTTGGATCTTAACGTGGGTAGGCAGATCCACAGTCTTGTTATCAAGGGAGGATACGAATCCAATGTATGTGCAATGAACGGGCTTGTTTCTATGTTCTCAAGAAGTGGGAATCTGGCTGATGCCAAGAAAGTGTTCTATCTGATGGATGAATGCGATGTAGTATCATGGAACTCACTTCTGCTGGGATATGCTCATCACGGAAATGTTGAGGAAACTGTTGAAATCTTCGATGAAATGAAGAGGAACAGGGCTAAAGTCCAGCCAAATCCAACCACATTCTTGATTCTGCTTTCAGCGTGCAGCCATTTCGGGCTGGTTGAAAAGGGGCTCGAGTATTTCGACCTGATGGAGAAAGATGAGTCCATTCCACCTCCAACTTTAGAGCATTATGCCTGCATCGTTGATCTCTGTGGTCGAGCTGGCCATCTCGAGCAAGCTGAGGCATTCATAGATAGCATGGCGATAGAGCCCGCGCCTTTCATGTTGAAAGCGTTGCTGAGTGCTTGCCAGGTTTATGGAAACAAGGAAATCGCTGTGAGATGTGCTAGCAGGCTCGTGGAGCTTGCTCCAACTGATCCTGCTACTTATGTCGTCCTAGCTAACATCTTGGCGCGCGAAGGTTGTTGGAATGACGCAGAAGGCGTGCGCAGGGTAATGAATGACAGGCAAGTGATGAAGAATCCTGGTTTTAGTTGGATATGATTGGAAAAAGCAATCCAAATGTTTTACTATTGAAAATCTAGTTTTTTAGCAGATTTTTCAATTCCGTGCTCTTAGAAAGACCATTTTTCGTCTTCATGCGGTTGACTGCTTATCATAATTGGTTGAATATTGACTCATTTTACTAATTTCAACTGGAAAAAGAGAGATTTTTTTGTATGAACCATCCAATTTCCAAAACTGGATGGTTACCACGTGGTAAAATAGTGCCCTATGTTCTAAATTTAGATGGTGGTTGCATAATCACTGGTGCCTTCTTCCCAGGCTCTTTAAGTCCACAAAGTCCATCTCAGGACATCCGCTAATGTTGGAACCATACACAAAGCAACCTTACTTAGCATCATGCATTGCCTTAGTGCAAGAATGAAATTCACAAATTGTACTGTCCTCCATGTAAGAAGCTTCAGTTTCCCAAGGTCACCAGCATCATTAACGCGATCGAAGAACTCGAAGTAATCCTCGACTGCAATGGCCCAACTCGAAAGAAGCCCGAAAGTTTCCGACTCTTCCAAGACCCCGAAAGGTCAGCATTCGCCAACCTTTCAACAACTCATCCAAGGTAAATGCGCATTCAAGAATTCTATGAACGACACAATATGTCTCGATCGAACAGAATGATGAGATGAATACATTGCTTTGTTGGTGTGGCAGGTGACGTTTGGCAGTTTAGCGTGATGCCTCCGTCGACACCTACCAGGCAGTTTAGCGCAATGCCAACGCCTACCAGGCAGTTGAGCGCGGCAACCACGCCTACCAGGTCGTCAGCTGACCATGAAGAAGAATTCGGTCCGCCAAATAGTAGCCGGAAATCCATGTTCACGAAAGTGAAGGAGAGAGCCAAGAAATTGCGCCAGTCGTTGAGCATGAAGAGGAGGCATGAAAGTGGGAGCGTTGGCAACAGCCCAACTACACCATCTTGGGGTGTCAGTTTGGAGGACGACACCGACGACGAAGTTGATGAAGATCCT
>JAULKK010000007.1:12777995-12789089 GCA_032355705.1 Rubia peregrina
TGGTCAAGTACATGACTTGGTTGAGCAGATCTTGTGCATCTCCATGTTTTGAACTTCCTAACAGGTGAAGTCTCTTCGTCTATTGACTGGATAACATGCATAATAGATAAAGGCTATAGCTTTAAACACTGGGATTTTAAACCTACAAGATCAGTGATTTGAATAAATCTGAGCAAAAGTTTGGGAATTATCGCAGGAAATGGGTTTTTGTATACAGTTCTTTTTAGGTGCCTGTTGATAGCAGCTTTTATGAAGCACTGATTCCTAGCTGTGCAATCAATTCTCCTTAGGTAGTGTGCGGGGGGTTAAATACTTCTTTCTTGTATTTTCAATTAATTCATTGTGTTTAAATTACTATTTTGGTCAGCTATAGTCATTTGAGCTAAATAATGTGCTTGATGAACCGCTGAAGTGCAGAACATTGAATTGTGAGGGTTTCATTAGTACAATAGGGTATTTGCTATAGCTTAGTTTGGTGGTCTTTATGTTCGGCCTTGCCTTGCCAATTCTATTTATTTGTGCTGTACGAATGCTGATTATCACTGTGCAATGAATGTTTCTGGAATGTGGTCTTAACAAGTTTTGCAGTTGCACACTTAAATCTGCTGATCCGTACACAATTCTGAGTCTTGTGTACTGTAAGCAAAGTATGAATGTGCTTGCCTTCTGATTTAGGTAGGTCTGTGAGGATGGTGCTACTCTCCCCTTGCATGCATCCTCAAAGTTTCGGTTTAACCTATAACAAGGTGATCGTACGGGGTGTGCAATAATTGGCCTCCCCTTGCAATTAGAGATTTTTTTTGAAACTCAGTAATTTGAGTGCATGGAAGTTCATCGTTTAAAGGATAAAACTGGTGTGGTAATGGCCTCAAAAAATGTTGCGATTCATCGTCTGTTATTGCTTTGTTTGGCTCTCTAATAATGCACTTCAAGGTGTGACAAGTGAACTCAACGACGGTCAAATAACAGCCAGAGGCCTAGAGTCTCTCACGGAGCTGGTGTCTCCCCTCAGCGTTATTACCATGCTGAACCATAAAAGATGTCATTATTTGTACGAAGTTGGATTTCTGTGTATGCTATTAGTTTTATGTGGAGCAAATAGTTGGGACAAAAGTTATAGCATGATATTGACCAAAAACAATGACGGAATACGATCCATATCAGCGGGTCCAAGTATTAAAAAGAATTGAATGAGGGGTCCAAACTTCAGAAAGAGAAGGCTGATATACATGTTGTAGCAGCTACATGTGATCACTTTGATAAATGTCTGGTGCTAAATTTTCTGTGGTAGATAATACCTGACCATGTGGCTTATTTTCATTGGATGTTTCTGCTCCTTCCCCATCCAGTCCCGAACAAAGATCAAAACCTCCCCTTCCAATATGCCCAAAAAAATGAACTCTCAACAAAATCACATCATTTTATCCTGAGCCTGTGAGTGGCAAAGGAGTTTCAGCTTTGATGGCGCCAGCTCTGTCCTCAAACTCATTCTTCCTCAACTTCAAAACGCCCTCCCAGAGGGCACCCCTCAGGAAGCCCAGGCTCACTGTTCTCGCCAAGAAAGCAGGACCCTTTTCCGGGTTCGGAAGGTCGGCCGGCGATGATTCGGATTCCGGTGATTCAGAGAACTCACTGCCATTCAAGTTCAATTTTGGGAATCTGCCGGATGTGAATGCTTTGGTTCCTTCCCTGAGCCGTGGCTCGGCTGGGTTTTCCCTCGGAAGGACTAAGGACCCCGGGACGGTGTTTGTCGCCGGTGGCACTGGCCAGGCCGGAGTGCGCATTGCCCAAGCACTTCTCCGGGAGGGATTTAAAGTCAGAGCTGGAGTCTCTGATCTTGGTGCTGCTCAGGAACTTGCTCTGCTTGCTTCACAGTACAAGGTAATTAGCTTCATCTACAATGTCACTATCATGTTTGTAATTCGAGTAATCCGCACAATGCACAACTTTATATGGACACCGAGGTACAACACTCTACATATAAGATTGATACATGTAAGGTAGAGAGAAGACATTGAAATGAACATTTCAAACATGTTTCTTGAGGGAACTGACCTGTGTTTGTTTTGTAGATCATCTCTAGTGAGGAATTGAAGCGTCTCAACGCTGTTCAATCAAACTTCACGGATGCAGAATCAATAGCGAAAGCTATTGGAAATGCTAGCAAAGTGGTAGTCACAATTGGATCTGCAGAGAACGGACCGGTTTCAGAAGTCACCGCCAACGATGCCTTGCAAGTCATTCAGGCTGCAGCACTGGCCAATGTAGGCCATGTGGCCGTAGTGTACGATGCTTCGTCCATGTCTGCGTCGACTTACAATGTTTTGGATGGGATCGCATCTTTCTTCGGGAATCTGTTCTCGCGATCCCCGCCATTGACGATTCCTGAGTTCCTGCAGAAGCTGGTTGAGACAGATCTTAGCTACACCCTCCTGAAAACCAGTCTCACGGAGGATTACCTCCCTGAGAGTTCGTACAACATTGTTGTTTCTGCTGAAGGAAGTGGACAAACCGACTACAAAGTAATGTAATGTATGCATTTTCTTTTTTCTTCCTCATTGTAAGATGATGCACTGTTGCAAGTATGGGAGTTTGCTTGATTTCTAGACTCAGATAAAAAATTTGTTTGAGATTCTCAGGTTACAAGGTCACAAGTTGCTTCACTAGTCGCAGGTGTTTTCTCCAACACGGAAGTGGCTGAAAATAAGGTAGGATATATTTCAGTACTTATACTTATAGTTTAGAGGCATATTTGAAGGTTGACATTAATGGAAAGAAAAGATTATTTATTGCAGCTGTTTATTTTTTACTGCTTAATTCGGCATCTTCCTCGTACCCCCATCCAGGTTGTGCAAGTCTCTAGTGATCCAGAAGCCAAGTCAAAATCTACCGAGGAACTTTTCAGGTAATAGAAATTGAAAGGATTATAGCTGATTTTCTACTGAACTGAATATAGTGAAAATTATGATTAGTAGATCAAAACTAATCTAAATAGCATCAAATTGAAATTTTACCGAACTGAATTGAAGTGCAGTTAAGCCGGAAAGAACATGGAAATTTGAACATATGTTTATTCGTGTGAGCAATTAAAGTTGGTAAAAGTACATGTTTAGTCTAAATGTTTCTGAGTACCTATTTGCAGCATGATTCCAGTAGATGGAAGACGAAAAGCTTATGCTGAATCCCTCGAGAAAGCCAAGCTGGAGGAAGAGGCCATAAGAGCAAAGGAGAAAGCTCGTGAGGCAGCAGAAGCGGCAAAGAAGCCTGAAACGCAAGAAACCGAAGCTGGTGATCTTGCAAAAGAAGCACAAGAGAAGGTGGGAGCTTCAGTGGAGAGCCTACTGAACAAAGCCAGAGGCTTCGGTTCAGGGATCTCATGGGAAAAGCTGAGCGCGCAGCTGAAATCCGCTGCTAAGGAGTCTGACGAAGAGCCTAAAGTGAAGGTTGCCACGGTTAGGGGGCAGGCAAAAGCTCGATCGCTGCGTGCTCAGAAAGCTGTTGTCAAGATATCCGCTCCATTTAGAACCAGGGAGGTGGCTTCTAAAACAAAATCCACACAAACAGCAGAGTCCAAGAAAGAAGTGAGGAAGGTTTTTGGTGGACTGTTTAAGCAAGAAACCATTTATGTCGATGATGATTGAATATGATCTCTGTGTATTTCCTCAACATTCGATACACTATTCTGCAGTAAGATGTTTTGGACAGAGAGAGCAAGAGAGAACCTTCTTTTCTTGCCTGCTTGTGCTGATTGTAAATTGTAACTTCTGCCACCTATAATGCAACATCTCACATTTTTTAGCCTTCTACACGCAGTACTCAAAAACACGATAAACAATTTTGAAACAAAACGTGTGTCCATCTTCAGAAGAATTGACTTTATACAGCAAGATTTAGATTCATTAAAGCATCTAGCTCGAGCTCATGAAAGAGAGAATTTTATAATGATCATCCTTAGATGCAAGTGTCAAAAAGTTAAAAGATGAATATGACAAAGTAGAAAACTGCAAAACAGAGTAATCTTGAAATGCACAACAGAAATCCAAATGTCTGAGATAACAAAGTAAACTAATTGAACTACGAACATTCTACCCATGAATAATCCTAGCCTAAGCCATAACATGAGTCTGTCCATTGTGATTGGGAAACACCAGGCTCTCTCTAAAGCTTCTTCCTACTACTTTTGAATACAAACCATGATAAGTTCTAGGAACAACCAAATCCCTCCAAACTCCACTTCTCAAATTATATGCAGTAAATTCTTCATGGTAATTTAGAAAAACTATCCCATCCTCACCTAGAAAGCAAAAAGCTTTAAGCTCTCGTTTCGGGGTAGGGGCTCGTTGAGGAGGATTGATGGTGAATTTGGTCCAAGAATCTTGCACACCATACTCCTTCATCAACCAAACTTCAATGGCATTGGTACCATCCCATCCCACCATAGCAAGACAGTCGCTTTATCAGATATTGCACAAAACCTGTAGGATATGGCACCTGTTCATATTCCTCCGCCGCCAAACTGAAAGCAGCTATAACATAAGTGTCGTAGCTTACATCTAAGTGTCTTATAGAAGCAATATCAGGCCGAGATACCCAATGCAGGCGGCCGTTGAAACACACTCCAGACTTTCCATTTTGATATATGTCATTGGCCGGAAGTCCTAGATGATAATAGGCGGAAATCTCTGTATTCCTCCAAGTTTTGTTAGGCGGAGACTAACACAATTTTGTAATCATGATCCCATAGCCAACACCATAAAAGCTCAATCACCAATAGCTCAATGAAAATGAATGCGGGACTTCAAGGGTTTCTAGAGTAATGGGATTCACCAAAAGTACACTGAACGTCAAATTACCGTGAACTTGTAATAGCAGAACCAAACCGTTGCATGAACCTTCCACATAAGTCTGCTTCGCTGCCTTGGTATCAAAATGTGGAATTTTGAGATCTCTTGGAACACCATCGCTGCCTTGGTTTTCAGTGGTGAGAGTTACGATGAAAGGAGACTGGTTCATCTTTGAAACGACGATGTGTTGGGGGCCATGGACGTGGGCTGGAGAGGAGAGATCGCCATTCCTTGGAAACGCACTTCAATCGCCCTACCTATTTCACGGGGAGCCGGAGCAGTATTTAATTGATGACATCTTGGCCCAAATATGGGGGAGTTTCAGGCATTGCAGCCGCGTCGTCGGTTGCATCCATTCCCGGCGCCGGCAGTAAATTTGACCGCCCGTGGCGATGAGAGGTAGGGCTATCCTATTTGTATTCTCCACTTTTGCAATTTATGTTGAAAAAAAGTGTATTTATCTTCCTCGGTTTTTTGTTATGTGCACATATACTTTTGATTTTTTAAAGTGCGTTTGTACCCTTGCTGTCATCAGAAAAATGGTTAATTACTGTTAATACCGGAATAAGTGAAAATAATTGTTTTGCCCCTTAATGAAAAGAAAATAAAATTTAGAAGCATCATAGTTCATCCTTCTCCTAAGCCAACGAGACCTCCAAATTTCAGCCACCCTCCACCTCCCTTCGCCCATCTCAAAATGCACACAACACTTCATCCTGCCATGCTCTGCCGTGCACCACCACCTCGAGAACCCAGAAACACCCTCCGGGAAAACTCTCCCAAACCCACAATGCAAATCCTCCTTCCCCTAAGGTGGTTCCCCCAATTCGACCATCTAAACCAGCAACCTAAAGCCCTAATTCGATTCATCTCCCCTGTTTCGATTTTGCGTAGGAGTGAGAAGAACCACAGTGAGTTGCCGTTGTTATCTTCTCAAGTTCGCTATTGGGGCTTGCAGTGGCGTTTTCTTTGTCTGGAGTCAGCGCATGGAACACGCTTGTTTCATCGTCGACGCCAACATATTGGACGACAGTGCAATCACCGAAATGAGCAAAGTGAACAGCCTCCAGGAGAACCGTCGCTTGGGATGGAGGTGGTGGATTGGCGGCATGACGATGGAGGTAGTGTTGTTGGGTGTGTTCAACCCAAGTCCCACATTGGAAGTTCAGAGAGTGATACTTCACTATATAAGTTAGAGTCCCACCACATTAGTATGATGCATTTTAGGGTTGGACCCAATAAAACTGTGCGGGCTTTGCCCAAAGCGTACAATATCATACTAATTTTAATTCTGGTGGGTTTGACAGTCCCAACAAGTGGTATCAGAGTCATGACTGTGCTCGGGATGGGGACTGCAGTTGAACACACCGGCGCGTCGGAGATGTCAGAGGGACTCAAGGGAAAATGATATTTTGGTCATTTTAGGTTGGTCAATGGTTGTAAATGGTCGGACTCAGGCAGGAGGGGTACGAGTTATTAACGCACAACTAATCTAGGGGTACGAGTGCACTTTTTTTAAATTAAAAAAACTGGGGTATATGTGCACATAACAAGGAACTAGGGGTTATAAATGCATTTATCCCATTTATGTTTGACTAAGGATGTGTTTGGTGAATTGGGTTTGGTTTAGATTCAGGGTTCAAAACTCACTCCTATCAATAATTGTGAATATTTGAGCAATTTCTTTATAGGGATTGCCCAACATTATGGAACCGTGTTGGTGGTTTCCACTGTGGTTTCCTGTTGTGGTTTCCTGCAAGTGGTTGATGAAGGTGAGATCGTGGTTTTGGCTTCAGTGGCACCGGTTCGCTGGTGGTTCATCGTTTGTTGTTCTCATGAGGGCGTTTATAACTATTCAAATGGATGAAGTTTTAGACTCCACTGAGTTTCAATAGATTCAAATGCGGTGTCTCCTAGTATGTAAACTAAATTATTTTTTGGTCCCCAAATTGGTTTTCAGGTAGACTATATTATTTTTTGGTCCCTAACATAACATCTTATACCATCTTTTGGTCCCCGAAAATCACCCGGAATCTGGTTTTGGGGACCAAAATTTTTATTTTGCATTTGTGGGGTACTAAAAAAATGTGGTTTTGCTCTCGGGTACCAAAATATGGTAAAAGATGCTATGTTGGAGACAAAAAAATCAATTTAGTCTAATGATGCTAGGGGCAATAACATCATTTCATTTTTTTATTTTTCAATTTTTTTCTTCAGAAGGGAAAAAATGTATTTTCACAAAATTCCAGCTAAAAGTTACCAGAAAATCTTATATTTGTACTTTCACTTATTACCTAGGGTTATATTTACACTTTCAATTATCAGAAGGTTATATATGCACTTATGTGAATTATATAGGGTTATATATGCACTTTTCTCTATTTATTTTTACTTTTTGCTATCTGTTATCATGAAAACCTTTAAAGATGAATATTAATGTATAAGTAATTATTATCCGGCCATAAAAATTATAAAAAATGAGATTTTTTAGGATTGTTCTGACTATAGAGACATCTAAGAAAATTCCTTACTTTACATATTATTATAATTCTTATCATATACCATATCAATATTTCAAATAGTAATATTCAGTTAGTTATTTATGTTATCCAAAACAAACTACAATAATTCTATTGTCAACCAACTATCATCAATAGAGAATATTTATGTTATTTATAATCTCCTATTTTACTTACTCCCTCCGTTCCAAGTTAATTTGCAGAGAAAGAAATTTGGAATGCAAAAATTTTGATAGTAAAAAAAAAGACTAATTTGACCTGAAAAGGTAAAAACAACTACAAACTGAAAAGTAACTAGGGATATGGGTTAAACCCATGTTTAAAAAATCCGAAGTACTAAATATTCACTCAAAACCTAATTTTTGGCTCCAACATTTTATTTTTGGAGTCAAATTTACACTTTTTAGTTATTGTACACATTTGTTCAAAAAAAGTGAATCTACAGCTATAAAAGGGGCATTTATTACAACACAAGTTCAAACTCTACATAAGCCTTAGTGTGCTCTCAGTTTTTTTTGGAGAACTGGCCCAAATCTCCAACTATCCTCATCCTTCTTTTTCCATCATTGAGCAGAGCTGTGATGGTGGGAATGAACTTAACTGATGAGCAGAGGCAAAAAAATCGCCAATTTCTTGCTTCAGAACATCCAAAATGGACAAATCAAACTCTATCGTTCTGTTGAAGCAACAAACCTGCTTATCATCAAACAAATTATTCCAGTTCTTCTCATTTTCCACCTCTGCATATTACATGCATAGCAACAATATCAATAAAATTGATTAAAGTAGTGTTCAAATATAAGAACATTACATAATCAACTTGTTTAAGGCAGTGAATTAGCCAAGTTAAGTAAATATACACCAATACCGAGTTAAAATTACAACAGCAGTATGAGCACACATGGAATAACTCCTAAGGCAGTAATTAATGTGTCAAAACTCACAGATCTGGAGTAGAATCGACCATGCATAATAATAATGTTGGTAAAAACATAAAATACAGTCTCACAACTAAAAGGCAAGCATAATTTTCAAGAACCACAGTTAGGAGACCTCAAAATATATGAAAATCAGAGAAATCGTTACAAATTTGGGATTACTGCATAAAAAACGAGAGCAAGCATACAATCAACGAAGAAAAATGGAAGCAAGTTTCAAATATGGAAGGGGAATGAACATGCACAATATAAAATCAAAGAGATAACACACTAATCGAGTGAACAAACGCAGAAAATATCATAATCTATGAAGAACATGAACTTAAAACATAAAAAATGACCAATCGAAGCACAAATGACACGTGTACTACTCGATTGGACTCAACAACAAAAGAAAGATTATTGTTCACAACAAAAAACCCAGGAATCAAGAACACGATATTCGTTTGCAAAACCCCCAAATTTTACAAATGAACCCTAATCCCAACAAGAAAAGCTGCGATAAACGTCGAAATCAAAACATTTAAATACGGAAATACACACAACAACGAAATACACGCAACGGAGCACAGAGGAAGATAAAAGCGGCTAGGGTTTTCAGAGGGTGTTTGAGAGAGAAGAGTGGATTCAAGAGAAGATGAGAGAAAATGGAGCGCTAAAAAAGATTCCAGGGAGGTAAGTGGAGTGTTGGAATAGGGAAAAAGCAACCCGTGTGATCTGTGTCAGGCGTATGGGATTTTTAAATTTAATCCTATGCCTCCCACCGAGACGTCACCACGTGGAAAGCGAGATATTCCCATGTTAAATAATCAGCCATTAAGTCTGTAAATAGGTGAGGGTCAAGGGGTATTTTTGGGTTTTTATTTCGGGTCAAATGGGTTGAATATGACAATTTCAGATGTTGTGCAAGTTGGGGTGGGACAACCAACAGTAGAAAGTGTACAGTTTATCTCAGAACGGAGGGAGTATAAAAAAATGACGTGATGCCAACTCACACAACCTTCTTCAGTAAATCCCTCCCGACAGGGTCATTTTGTAGTTTTACCCTTAATTGAAACTTATGTCACTTATTAATGTAACATCTCACATTTTGAGCCTTCTATACGCAACACTCTAATACAAACTTTGTCTTTGTTAGATAAAACAACCATTATAGGTGGATGGGAGGGATTTATGGGCTTTCCACACACAAAAGAAAGAGTTTACAATGACATTTGCTAGTTAAGATGAAAGATGAAAGATGAAAGATGAAAGATGAAAGCTAATTGATAATCTAGGATGTTTGAGTTGGTATAAGTGAATATCAATCATTTTAGATGTGTTTCCTATAACTAGCTTTCACCCTTGTGTTAAAGTTTAGGCCAAACATCCAATGTGACCATGACACACCACTAACATACAATAGAAATTAGTGATTAAGAGAAAGAACTTGAGTGAAAATAACAGCATGTGGTCATGAAAGGTTGCAAAAAAGGCATGGGAATTAATAGGATTGTTAAAAAAATTGGGAAAAATCAATAACCGGTCAAAACTGAATCGCAATTTAATTCGGTTTACCAGTTAATTAGTTAATCGGTTAATATCGGTTACAGTTATATGGTTATGTCGGTTAATGGATTCCTTTATCGATGTTATTATTTGGTAATCGGTCTAACAAAAAAATTGCTATTATCATTTTATAGCACATTAATTCATTCATTAATTTCAACCCAACAATTAATTCATTAAAATTTGAGCCTTGATCACAAGCCCAAAAAGAAAACTTTAAATTCCTAACCCAAATTAACTTATTCTTTAAAATCTATATTATTAGCACATATATCTTTGAATAATAATTATGCCAAAAACAAATAATTTTAAAATAAAAGTTAACGTAGCTAATAATTATCGACGACAACTCACGGTACAATACTAATTTTAATTCAATAAATTATTCAATTCCTATGCAACACAATTATCCAATTCCTCAATTTTAAACCTTTTTTCTAAGTTTTGCGGCTCTAACTACTAATCAATATTAATATTTTTATTTTAAATAAATGATATATATGGTGACCGGTAATAACCGACCCATCATCCGAAACCGATACTAACCAAACGGTAAAACCGACAACATTGTTGGTCGGTCATTCGATCTTTATAAAATTTTATAAACCTGTAAAAATCCAAACCGATTAACCGCCTAACCGACCCGACCAACAATGTTTGTGTAATAATCACTTCAGCTTTATAAAAAAATCCCTTCAGCGGCCATGCTTGTGTAACTTATTGCATTAATACAGTCAGTCTCTATCTCAAAGGAAGATTGTGTGGGTGTTTTACCAAACATTGGACCAAAAGGCGATATCGCTCGCCCGTGGTGTTTTACCAAACATGATACCATGGTATAGGGCTAATAACTCAGCATCAAGAGCATTAAGAGAGACCTTTAGCAGAAACGAATAACAACTTCGATTCCTACATATGATGCCCAAACCAGCCCTCTTAGACACTCTACCTCAAGCTCGCTCCATCAGTTATCATTACATCACACTCCCTCTGTCCCTCTTTAACTTGCAAACGGTCCCCAATAAATATGTTTCACAATAATATCATTGCTCGTGTATCTATTCAAATATTTGGTTAAAATTGATTGAAAAAAAAGATTATAAGCAAGTCAAGGAGGGACAAGGGGATTATCAAACTTTGCAGGAATACATGCAAAAACCATATCATCCATACTCCTTTGCTCGAATTCCATGTAACCATTTGCCCATTAGCAGGGGCGGAACTAGTGGTATGCGTGTGTGGGGG
>JAULKK010000007.1:12921276-12935100 GCA_032355705.1 Rubia peregrina
ACTAAAATGATCACACTACCTCATTAAAAAACCCAATGAGAAAAAGAGTATAGTGTTAAACTCCTAAAAATACTAAACTAAGAAAATATGATAAATGACATTTTGACCTCTTATCATTCCCTCTGTGGCCGAAAAGTTTCATCCTCGAAACGAAAATGATCTTCAAAAATAAATGTAGATAAACGTCCCATGTCATTCATGCGATGTCCTGCTAATAAACGGTGACTGGACACTGACTAGGCAGTGGGTGGAATGCTGATGTGCAAAAACTGCTTCAAAATCTCCTTGAACTCGTGAGGTTCTAAACAGAATGTGACAAAATGATAATACCGCAATATTTTGATCAACCCACAAAAAAATTGTAACCCGCGAGATGAAGAGACGGCCCAAAGACAGTGGGCATGTGACGCGTGCGCTTCAAGCAGTGCGCGCATTAGATTCACACGCCTAAAGGCTGAGGTATCGATTGGCTTCATGGGCGCTTGTGTTGCACGCACTGGCAAATCTTAAGTCGACCTGAATATGCAGAGTTGGTGGCCTTCTGATTAGAGCTGGCGTCGCTTGGAAGGGAAAGAAGAAGGAGTCTGTCAAGATACCAAACGGAAAACTAAATTCGTGGAAGGTCCCTCCCATCTATCAAGTTGAACCAGTTGATGAAGAAGATCGACGTCGGATGGAGCTATAACTGACGGTAATAGAGCGGCAGATATGTGGCTGAAACTAATCGACCAACAGAATGGTGGACCTGGAGATCGGTGGGAGATGGAGAAGAGAATGGTAGTGCGGCATTTGTGGATGGAGCTTACCGAAGATGCTAGCGGTGGAGCTGAACGGAGCGGCGGCAGTGATGTTTGGCGGCGGAAGATTTCTTTTTACTTTTTTCCTTTTTTATATCAACTGATATGATGGTTGCAAAACCTTTTGCTTTTCTCTGATACCAAATGATATGAATCTCCTTGTGAAGACTCTGGATTTCAGAATTTCAGATCTTTGACAACAATAGGGATTTTGCAAAACCCTATGGTGGCAGCACGAAATCCAAGTGTCTAGCCCTCAGGGTACACTCAATTTCGACTTGATCACTAACTAGCCCTCAGGATACTTAATTAACCCGGAGGATTAAGCAACAATGAAGACACTCGCAAGCAATAAGTATATCTCAAAAATTCTGAATATTTGATTGATAAACGGTTGCTGTAAAAGTGTCTAATATCTCAGTCAAGCCCCTTTATTTATAGGGTAAAATTAAGCCAGTACAAATAGAAACTGGGAAAAAATTATGGCAGTTTTAAGAAGCTAAAACCATATTCAACTACAATACCTAATTTAAATCTAAATGATTACCATATTCATCTAAGTAAATCAATCCAAATATTGGAAGAATTCTTAAATGAATCTACATTATCTAAACCTACTAAATCTAATTCTAATCAAATCAAAACTCCTAAATTACAATATTTTGAAAATAATTCTAAATATGAGCACACTACCTCATTAAAAAAACTCAATGGGAAAAAGAGTATAGTGTTAAACTCCTAAAAATATTAAACTAAGAAAAGTATAATAAATGACATCTCTGATACCAAATGAAAATTTGGTTTTACCTAAATTGTTTAATTTTTACAACTATGTTCCAACATTAATTAACTAACCAAGTATGTAAAAGTAATAACAGAGATACACAGACTTAGTTACACAGTTTGGTTAAATTCACCTATAAATACGGGGCCTAGCCCAATTCAGAATAAAACCACTAATCAGAAAGATAATGTACAATGTACACCATACACTTATACTTATCTTTTATAATTACACATTGTGGATTTTGTAAGCTTCCCTTGCTACCGATCCACCTTGATCAGACTCTTTCTGACCCCGATACTCGTCGACGCTGGATCTCCTCCTCCCAAAGAATTAAGGTTTCTGATTATGAACTTAGATCAATAGTGTATTGATCATGTTGGAACAAAAATTGAGCTCTCGGTTACTCGTAAGAATGAAATCTTAATGCATATTTTCTTCTATTAAATTCATAAATAGCACAGTCACAATGTCTTCAATATTTATACCTTTGACCGCACATCTTTAGTATCTTGTGCGCATGGAATTCTATCGCCATAAAATATTCTAATAACAAACAAATCTCTTAGAGATAGGAATTCCTTAATCTAATCCTTAAAGTAAGGTATTAAAATATTCCATCTGTATCTTTACCATAACCGAATATACCATATCCATCTTATCCCATAAATCTAATACAATATCATAAATATAGAAATTGATATATTCTGCAATAAAAACCAATCGGACGAAATGTATGCTCTCGGATTTCACATCAAGCTACCATTCCTCTCAAACACTTCCATAATTGATGTTACAACACAAAATTCTATTTTTGCATAATTTCCCCCAAATTGCCAACTCAAATAATTCCGAACTTTACAAAGACAGACATTATCCTCATCATGCCATGCCAACCCACAAATTTATTGCAAAAGACCCGTCGCCATTTTCCAAACGCTACTTTTCTTATCGCCGCTAGGCCCTATGCCACAGGTCCAACTGCGTTTGACAACTCCACCAACTCCGATATTCTAGAATATCACCAACCATCATCCAGATAGAAAATTAAGCTTCCATGTTGAAGCCATCCCTTCTCATTTTCACGACACTGCATTTGCAGCAAATTTTTCTAGCCGAAGCTGAGCCACGACCAAGAAAAAGTCCCGAAGAAAATTTCTAGATGTTCTACATATCGAGAATGCTATTCTACATACCCAGTTTCACAACCAAATTCATTTGGGCTTATAGTTTTTCTGGTTACCTGTTTTATGGGCCAAAAGTGAACTCGATCGGCGCCGTTCTTCTCTCCACCAGTCGGCAGATCGCGAGTCCAATTCAACAAATTGGTGACACTTTTTGGGGCATGTTCGGTGACTGGGGAATGACCAGTGATGGAGGTTGGGAAAGGGTGCGTTCGTATGATGGTGGGAGGGGAAAAGTTTAGCGGGACGAAGAAGAAAGAAAAAAAGGAAAATGGGAACATGTTGTAATAGTATCATTTTGGGTATATTTGTAATTTCTATTTTTTTATGTGGTAAGTTTCCAAATCTGATCAATCTCTGTTTTCCCATATGTGGCAACTTGAAGTTATTCCCACCACTGTCTTTAAGGATTTCAATCATGACATTTTGTAGAGAAAGGATAATGAGATCAAGTTTTTTGGGGTCATATCTTTCAAATGCATGGTAAACAATTTCCAAGATCCCTCTAAATTTGTGCTAGGGGTTTCATATTGTAAACTTTGAATGGATGCAAAAAACCCTAGGTCTAGGATATTTAAATCGGGTGATTTTGTTGGCTGGCACACTAGGGTAATTCTGAAACCATCTGAGTTGGCTGCTGCTTTGAACTCAGGATCATTCTCTAATAAGTGGGAGGGGGCATTGTCTTGCTGTATGGATATGTGTTTGCTAGCCCAAATTGGCCACCTAGCTTTTATGGTAGGGATGACATCATGAATCAGTTTCTTTCTAATGCAATCCCCATTCATTTTCTTAATTGGTGTTAGAACAAGTGTTCCCCTAGGTCTATTGATACTTTTTTTTCTTGGCTGGAATGCGTTCAGTGTAGGGGAAGACACCTATTTTACCATCAAACACGCAGTTTCCATCAATATAAAAAATAAGCCTACACAGCACATAGGAACACTAACTTGGGTATATAATGTTTGTTATGTTGGGTCCTATATGGTTCTACTTCATCAAGGGCTAGCAAGTACCTTGTAGTAGATTCGGTAGGGTAGAACCATTTATCATCAATGTGAATGATGTCGTGCATATCCTTGAACAACATGTTGCATTCAATCTTTGATAAGCACCACTCCATCCTCTTTATTTTTGCAGTTGCTGATAAGAATGGATGAACTGTGTTCGTGTGACTCCTTATCTCTTTGTTTGTTATGGCTCGATAGACTGTGTTTTTGCCAATATGAAGCCCAACAGTAACACTCCGGTATGTTTGCCTTTTGGGGAGTGCTATGGCCATCAAAGCCGCTGTGTCAATGGGTTTTCTGGTTGGACATAGTCTGCCATGTCGCTTTGATCTTACAGTTAAGGTTTCCCCCACCAGCTATCTGCTACTTCACTTTTGCCCATATGAAACTGATTGTCCGGGTGGTAACCCTCAATTGATCTGCTGCCTCGACCCTGATGTTGTGTTGAAGAACACCGTTTTGGTGCTGTTGAAGTAGAAACTGAGCTATTTGCTAACTTTGCTCAACGGTTAAATTGTGACCCACTATCACAGCCCTTGCTGCATTCAAGGCTCAGTGAAGATGAACTTTGTGAGGAACCCTAGGTTGGGAAGGGCTAGTTCTTCAGTGAACTGGCCAGAGAAAACTGTCTGAGAGTCTTTAATGCCTTCACAGAGAATGGAATAAATGTTGTGTTTTCATAGATGTAGGGGCACGGTTTCCATTGTTTGCACTCTTCACCTTTTTAGAGGCAATTCTGAAATATTTGAACACTTTTTTTGTAAAGCTGGCTCCATAATTTGATTTTGGAGCCAGAATTAGGGGATATGGAGGGAACTGTTACTCTGTAAACTGATTTCCAACTTTGATTTGTAATTCAAATTCAGCACGCTTCAAAGGGAACAAAAATGAAAATCTAAGTCAACTCAACAGTGAATTATGGCAGAAAACACCAGCTTTTCCAGTACTTTTCTACTATACATAATTACCCCTTCTGTTTCTCTCTCTGAAAATTGAGCTGGGACAGAGGGAGCATGCCCAGAAAAAAATGGCGCCTCTTTACTTAATCTTTATCCCCTCCCACCTTTTTCATTAAGATCGAGCCTAGCCATTTGCCATTCCATCTCTGATCAACGTCATTTCTCTTCCGTTTTCCATCCTCCATTTTCCTATCACTGTCTTCTTAAGCACGCTCTGACTGTCTGATACCTTAAATAGCTGATGAAAGAATGGAACCCCAAATTCAAGCTACTTTCGCCACTGTCTGATCCCGTATCCTTTCATCCCCCCGTTGTCATTCGCCGGAGAGAATCAATGGCTTTTTACCTCAAAAGAGACCCCCCTCTCCCAGCTTCGACTTCAACCCCAGGTTAGTTAATAATCTCATCTTGTTTTACCCCATTTCAATCTACATTTGCTAGTCTTTGTTATGGCCAGTTGTCCAGGTGGCAAGCAAGAGTAAATTATGGAATAATCATATTCCTATCTGTATGTAGGTATTGTGTGTGGTAAACTGCTTTGATCACCAATGGTGGAACTGAGGGAAGTCGACTCGGTGCGGCTGCCCCGGTAAGATTTTGGTAATTAAGGAAGTAGTATATTTATTGTGTAGTAGATTCCGCACCGAAAATAATTTAAAGGTAAGGGAGTCTTCTTTCACCAAAATTTTAAAAGTTTCATCACCGGAACGAAGTTGCAGACGGCCATGTTAATGAAGAATAAGAACTTCTTCAAAATAAAAGGGGGGAAATGGGTTCAATTCAACTTCATAATTTTCCAAGTTAAATAACTAGGTAGGGCCTGTTTTTAAAAAAAATGAACAGCTTAATGTATAGCCAAACAATAAAACAAAATACAAACTAGGCGAAAATGAAAGCCCTTTCATTCCATATGATGTACTATTCAATAAAAATTCAGAATTAAAATATTTTCCCAAATCCCCTTCTCTTCAGGGATGGGAAATAATTGTGGAAACCCTTCCAAAATCCCAAAAGATAAAATAGAATGTTTCATTCCCAAATTCATTCGTATTTAGTTCAAACTTTAGAGTTTCAAACTTCAAAATTCTTTGGAGTGGCGAGCGACGAGTTGAAGAGAAAACAACGAAGTTTTACGATGTAGTGGATGACTGCAGTAGATCGAAAACACGACGAAAGATAGGGTCGGGGTAAATTGGCACTACGATAATACTCATCTATATGAAACCTATAAAGCGGGACATTTGTCTCTTGGTTGATGACGAATGACCGAATTGCAAATAAAATTAACTTCCTCAATTATCTTTTATTCTCCAAGGACTGTTGTGTAAATATTTAATTTTCCAAGCCGGAATGAAACTTCAATTTTTTCTGGACACTTTTTCGCCTCTGTGCAGACAGAGGATCTGTCAGAATCCAATCATCTCCTGAAATTATTCAATTTGTCAGACTCTGTCATGTCTGACAAAAATCATCACGAGGATGTGACCCTTCATCAGTGTTTCGATGTTCCTTTGATATATCTGTTAATTTTCTTCCTGCTTTATCACCTTTTCTTCTCATGCTTCTCATGCTTCTCATGCTTTTGGGTCGAGTCCGAATATCGTTTTGGGTCAATTTTAGGTTTACCTTCCCTTTCGTTTGGTTGGTGTGTAAGATTTACAAAATTTGAATTAATTTTTTTCCTGTCTGAATGTGTGTTTGTCTTTATTCTGTGGTTTCCTCCTCTCTGAATTTATGTTCGGTGAACCCTTCAAAAATGGTTTAGGAAGGATTGGCGAATTTGATAGGGTGTTGTTGTGATGGAAATGAGAGGTTGCTGGTGGCTGAATTTATGCCTCAGGAAACTCTCTTAGCATCATTTCCATTGTGAGTGTATTTCTTGAACAAAATGCTTAAACTTTGTGTTCTTTTTTTCTTGAAATGATACATTGTGTCATCATAGAATGCAATTGTAAGATTTGATCTGTGTAGTCGGATAAATGCTTGGTCGTTTCTTTAGTTGTATAAATGGCAAACATGGATTGGATCTATCTTTAAGTTGATATAGTGATGGTGCTTTTAATATGCTGTTTCTATCTGGGTATTTTAGGTTGAATAAATACAGGAAAAGACACTGTTTTGCTATGATAATCTTCTGCTGTTTCATCCTGGTATTGTTACTAAAGCTTTGAGTTTTGAACGACTTTAGTTTATCATGTGAATGATTTTAGGGGAAACCCAGCCATTGAAATGGCCAATGAGGCTGAGAGTCGCATTGCATCTGGCACAAGCATTAGACTATTGCAGTAGCAAAGGACGGGCTTTGTACCATGATCTTAATGTCTACAGAGTCTTATTTGATCAGGTTCATCCTTCTTTGTTTCCCGTATGTCTTTATCTTTGAGTAACTGTGAAGTGTTCTAGTGTTTCACACTCCCAAATCGTCGTGTAACAGGATGGGAATCTCCGCCTTTCATGTTTTGGCCCGATGAAGAACAGCCGGGATGAAAAGAGCTATAGCACAAACCTGGCTTTTACTCCGGCAGAGTATCTAAGGACAGGTAACTCAACCTCTTTTCAGCGCAAATGTGAATCTGGGATAAACTAGATATGACATTTAACTATGCAACGTAAGAAATTTCCTTGATCTGAGCACTGAAACATTTTGCACTATCATTCACCTTAAGCTTCAATCTAGCAGTATATGGGATTTGTAGGCTTATATCCATCATGGAAGGTTATAAAAAACGCTCTTTAGTGATATGTATGCTGGTCATGAGGTTGCTGAGCATATTGAGTGAATTACATCAAAGGAGATGATGGATAATCTTGTTGTTTGGTGATTGGCTAATCTTGTGGTTGTTTTGGCAGGTAGAGTCATAGCTGAGAGCGTAGTTTACAGTTTCGGCACACTATTGATTGATCTTCTCACCGGCAAACATATTCCTCCAAGCCATGTAATTAAGCTTCTACTTTTCATGATGTTGAAGTTTCTGAGCAATTCTTTTTCTGGTTTTGCGTGCAAACTCGTATGCGATAATGCAAATGACGTTCTTGTAAGAATTCTTTTAAGTAGTTGTCCTGTTCGAGAACTAACTATAGTTGCTTCCTACAAGGCTCTTGACTTGCTACGCGGGAAGAGTATTCAAATGCTGATGGACTCTTGTTTGGAGGGTCATTTCTCAAATGATGATGGCGCAGAATTGGTTCGCATAGCTACACGCTGCTTACAATACGAGCCCCGTGACCGACCTAATGCCAAGTCTCTTGTGGTTTCTCTTACACCTCTTCAAAAGGAGAAAGAGGTAGATCCTCTTCCAGATAGATGGCTGAATCATGTTATCAGCATTTAATTCATCTTGAACTTTGCAGGTGCCATCACACGTCTTGCTCGACATTTCTCATGAAACTTCATCTCCCGCCCGGAGTTCAAATTTATCCCCTCTTGCAGAGGCTTGCTCAAGAGTAGATTTATCTTCGATTCATCAAATATTGGAGAAAATTGGTTACAAAGATGATGAAGAGGTCGCCAATGAGGTCAGTCTAATTCTTAAGCCTTCAATCAGTTTTATTTCAAGAAATTGCGCCATGTCTGCTTACTCATGTTTTGACATTATGTCTGATAAGTTCTATTAGCTATATATTTCTGAACTCAAATTCTCTCTTTCCAAGGTGTTCTCAAATCTTGAACTTCTTTTTTCCATCTCAGCTTTCGTTCCACTTGTGGACTAGCCAAATACAGGAGGCATTAAATTGCAGAAAACGAGGCGACTCATCCTTTCGAGGGAAAGATTTCACAAATGCTATTACTTGTTATACCGAGGTCAGTAAACCATCTCCAAATAGGGAATTCCAACGAGTACTAAATGATTCTGATCATCAAATGTCAACATTGTTCTGCAGTTCATAGATAGCGGAGTTGTGTCATCCCCAACAGTCCTCGCGAGGCGCTGTTTGTGCTTTTTGATTAGCAACAGACCACAAGAGGCCCTTGCAGATGCAATGCAGGCGCAAGTGACGTCACCCGACTGGCCAACGGCTTTCTATCTTCAAGCGGCCGCTCTCTTTAGTCTAGGAATGGACAGCGACGCCATAGAGATACTCAAAGATGGATCGGTCATGGAAGCCAAATTCGCACATGATTAACTTCCCTCGAGTTGTGTACCACGCGTTATCCATGAGCAGCAGCCCGGATGCAAAGTGTTCCCGATGGGATCTAGGATGGCCTCATCAATGGAAGCTAGAAGATGGAATGGGATTTGAACATGTATAGGATTTTTCTAGGACTCTCTCTGTATCTGTTGGTTGAAGTTTCTCCAGATTGGTTGATTTACTGCAATCTGGCTTTGCAGGGTGCCATTCGGCTATTGAACTGAATGAATTATCTAACCAGAGTTGCATTTTCTGAGGCTGTTCACTTTTTCTGTGTCAAATTGTGAGATCTGTTGATAGTCTGTTCCGATTACGTATCAAACGTGTAGATTACCTCCACAAACATAAACATATTTCACTTTCTTCGCGAAACTTGCCAACAGATCAGAGCAACACTGAATCAAAACATAACAATGGAGTTTGTCTTAATCAAAGGAGTTGTGGTTAACAAATTAAGGTCATTTGTCACATTGTCAAATGTTTTAACATCAGAAACTTTTCTACATTTCAGCAAACTAATTTTCCTCTCACAACATTGCAACAGTCTGACCTCCTCCTCAATCTTAAAAGCAATGCGAGCCATTCGCTTCCAATTAACTACCAAAATTGTTGAGATTGAATAAGTTTTTGTCTGCATTTACTATGCTTCTACCCAGAAAATCATAAGCAGAAACTGCAGAATTCAGGTTCTTGGCTGATCATAAGCAAGAATGTTACCAACCAGATTCTGGACCTGAAAACGGAATGAGAAAACAAACAATAAACTCACATTACCACATAGAAACTTCTCCACAGTATTCATCATTTATCAACAAGAATTTCATGTATTTAGCAGCTTATTTACCTGCCGATACTTGCTAACGCAGCGATTAAGACAACTAATTTCTCCGATGAACAAATCTGCTTCCTTGTAGCCTTAAGACCAAAGCACAAAGAAATAAATTCAAGATACGTAATCCAAACTTCAAAGGAGGAATTTATAACAATACTAATGCATAAGAGGAAGGATTCTTTACTTTTTATCAACACACTTGTTGAAACAGCTGTTGTTAACACTGCAACATAACAAAAGGAGAGAAGTAAAACACAGTCACAACTCACAAGGCCAAGTGAACTGAACTAAAATTAAGAGAATTGAATTAAACTGAACCTAATATAAACAATCTGAACCAAAAGAACAGAAACTGCATTGAAAAGAACGTTGTCTTACACGTTTAGTTATCCAACACTCTACATAAAAATACGTCTAAATTTTAGCTACTTCAGGTAAATGGCAATCTTCAATTGAATTCTTTTTTTTTTATAAAAAAAATCATCAACAAATGGAAACAAAAGTTTAATGTATAAGAAGGCCTTACGTTGTAATCACATCGGTGAGATTTTCTACCTCCAGCAGGGCAGATTCCATCTTCTTAGATAGAACCTACGTAGAAGAATATTAGTAACATAAAATGCACAAATGCCAAGTTCAATTTTTTTTTCCAACCTGTTTTCGTTTTAAGCATGGAATTTAGGAACATTGAAGAATAACATTAGCAGAAAACAAAAGCTACCTGTTTCTTGGCAAGTTCTGGAGGAATGGTTTTGGCTGCCATGAAAAAAAAAACCGAACTCTAAATCCCGAATCCAATGTAATGTTTCGACGAATCCTTGATTTGTGAGTAGTTTTCGGCGACGGCTAAAATCTTTGATTTCTTGGAGAAGGGTTTAAGGAGATAATTTAGGCTCTGTTTGGCAGAACTGTGTTTATAAGCAAAATCGGCTTATTTTGAAAGTAAGGAGACCAGGTTATGCTTTTCTCCAAAAATAGATTATGGTTTCAAAATAAACTGATTTTTTACATTTTACAAAAAACTAAAAAGTGCTCTTATAAGCACATCAGGTTAAAAGCTCTGCCAAACAGAACCTTGAACATCTGATACTGTGAGTTTGACATCATATTTTTAGGTGCTTGAATTTATAAATTAGATCACTATCTCCGTTTCTTTGGATATGACACCATAAATTTATGTGAATTTATGTGTGGATGAAATTGAACGTAAGAAGGAAAAAGTAGAATGCGTTGATGAAATTGAAAGAATCTTGCAATAAAAGGAAATTGTGCCAAATTCACAAAAAAGAAAGAAAAGAAAGTGTGTCACATCCAATGAAACAGAGGAAGTATAGTTAATGAAATTGAATTTATAAAGAAAAAAGGAATTGGCGAATAAAACTGAAGAAATCTTTCCAAAAAAAAGTGTATCAAAATAACCAAAAAAAGAAGAGCCAAACCCATAGAAATAGAGAGAATAATGTACATTTAACTTAAATATTATTCATGTTAATTTAATTATTAAAATTTATACATTATTTTTATATTTTCACATTCAAATACCTTTCATTATAGGTTATATATCAAGTGTATAATTTTTTTATTATATATTAGACGAGTCATCATAGCCAGCCCAAGCATAGTGCGGGCAGGGCGACCGCACTGGATTCAAAATTGGGAAGGATCCAAAATTTCAATGGTCTTTTATTTATATATGGAAATTTCCGTCCAATTTTATCATTTCTTTTATAGGTTGAACGAGTCCAATTTCCTCTATCTTTATATGTCTTGCGTCCAGTTAGTGAGCACAAAACTTACCCTTAGTTTTGTATTAGTGAGCACAAAATTTTAAACTCAAAACTTACGCTTAGCTTTTATTCTTATTATTTATTTAATATTTAAATAATTTAATATATATTAAGAGCGTCTTTTATTAGGCTGTATAATGATTAGATCAATTCTGAAGAATATCATTTTATAACTTATATTGTTATATATTATTATAATTAATGATTCTTAAAACTATTGGAATCTCGTGGCAGTAAATGAAAACAAACACAAATTATCACGTTAACTATATTAATTATCTGACTTTATATAACGATTATGTGATCTAAAATAAAATTTTGTGACGTGATTTATATTATTTTTTATCTGATTTGTTCACATATAATATATATATATGTTCATTTAATTTTATTAATTGAACCTAAAATTATATTCATGTTTATTTACCAATAAATCAATAACTTTTATCAAATATTTATCGATCTAGTTGCAAAATTATTTGAAAACTTTTGTGTAAACTCTCATCCTAACATATATAGTCCCTCCGTCTCAATACATATTGCATTTTAAACTAATATTTTCATTCCATGTTGAGGTAGATGGGGTCAATATATTGAATATATTGTAAATAAATTCTAAGAATAATTTTTATATCAAAAAGGGCCTAAAATTATTTTTCGCCCCGGGTCTCAAATGTGTTGGACCGACCCTGCGAGTCATTCAATTTAACTTGGTACGAAAAAGGACTTATCACACAGCCTAAACCACCTCTAAGGCCAAGAGTTGTTAAGGTTACATGGATTAACCCTGAAAGTGGACTTAAAATTAACACTGATGCATCTTGGAAAGCATCTAGTATGTTGTGTGGTGTTGGTTTGATTTGCAGAAATGCGAATGGTGACCTTCAATGTGCAAAGCTTTCAACTTCAACAGCAACTTCAAGTCTGCATGCAGAGATGGTGGCAATCCAACAAGGACTGCATCCAGGGAAGTCGATGCACCTTTCCTATTTTTTCTTCTATTGAATCCGACAGTTTGGCGAAATCTTGCTTTTAATATCAATGTTATGAGCATGGCGCGAAAATGTGAGCTAGTTCCTGCTAATCGGGAAGCTAACCGACCAGTAGACAGGCTGGCAAAATTGGCTCTTAACCACAGAATCAAGGATCAGTCTCTGAATTGGCACTCTTTAGATCCCGAGACCGAGGGCCTCCTCTTGCTTGGCAAATCTACGGTAAGAATTGAATCTTAATGTGAAATGTCTATTTTGAAGACCTGTCATTCCATTCCGTCCAAGTTAGATTACTCCCTGGGATGAAAATTCTTTCCACTAAAATGAATAAGTAGCTTTGAAGACAATGGTACTGCAGTTTCAACATTCTACATACGTTTCAATGACTTTCACTCAATTGCCCGACCAAAGCAAGCAATTTGTTACATCATTATCTTTTGGAAGCAACTGTTGTTGCTTCAAGCCGACTAAGGCAACATATTAAGCATGTCCTTTTATTTTCCCTCTTTTTATAAGGTTGGGACCTAATAAACACCCCATCATATGGTGGTTCAAAACAACAGTTTGATTGAGTTAATCATTATGTTTAAGATAATTTAATTTAATTGTTCACAACAATATACTGTTTTTAATATGATTGTGTTCGTGATTAGATGTTGTGTTATATGTTTCTAGTTACTTAATTGCATGCTGTGGATTTCTATTGATGCATAATTTTGCTTCCTTGTTGATTCATGAACCAAAGGTCCAATGATAAGTTGTTCTACGTGTATTTCGCTAATAACCAGTTAATTTTCTCAAGAGTAGTAGTATTACATTTTTTGTTGTTGAAAAGAGTAGTATTATAATTTTGGAATGAAATGGTCTCGTGTGAGATAGCCTAAACGTTAGGTAAGGATCTTTACGCAATTCTCGATATATTCTAGTTCTAGTGATTTATTTCTAATAATTTTACAGTGACCTATCTATAATAATAAATTTTAGGGACCTATCGCTAATAATTTTTCAGGATTTTTTTTACAAAATTTCCCATCATTTTCATCCAACCGCAGTCTGCAAAAAAAATAATTTTAAAAAATATAAATATTTTAAAAATACAAAAAATAATATGGTTGTCGAAGTGAAAATTATAAACATCAGCAAAAATAGTAGAATATCAACGAAAATCATAAAACATCAATTTAAAAAATTAGAGAAATATATATAAGCATGGGCGGAATCAGGGGGTGGCGAGGGGGTGCTGGCGGCATCCCTAGGATCCGGTGGCCCGGAATTTAGGTATAGCGGCCACCGGAATCCATTGCTTCCCGCCATCCCTTGAAAAAGTTGCAGAGGTGGCCGACGTCTT
>JAULKK010000007.1:12946364-12957168 GCA_032355705.1 Rubia peregrina
AACTTTGTAACTATTACACATTGCACAATAAAATTTTAATACTGCAACGAAGACCTTTTATCTTTTATTATTTTAATTAAATCTCATCTTTCCATAAGCCTATGGAACAGGGCCGTCTCGGACAATTTGGAGGCCATGTGCACAATATATAATGAGACCCCTAAATACATTAACACAAAATTATCAAAATTTGGGTTAATTGGTTTTCAGTTTATTCAATTCGGTTTATTCGATTTTTTCCCTAAAAGATCCAACACCAAAACTGACCCGAATAATACAAATAACCCGAATTATCATAACTAAATTTATAATTTGATTTTGGTTTGAAATTGAATTCAAACTGAGTAACCGAATAATTAGAACGTTTGGACATTGTTTATTGTTGCCCAATCCAAAAACTCATAAGTAGGTAAAACTTTTAACTTAAAAATGGTCTTTTGAAGGCCCATTTTTTTGATGTCATAATCTTAAATGGCATCAATTTGATCTTGCTGACCATTGAATGTAAGGGTAGGACGATACCCTATTTATAAATAATTTCTACCTAATAATTTTAAAACTATCGATGTGGGACAAATCACAAATGCACTTCCCTTTTACTTTGAACAGCACCCCAAAAAATTTTGGGGCCCTGTTCAAAAGAGCCACTTGAACACCCATGTAGCCGGCCCTGCTATGGAGAAAGACGATTTTTCCCAAGATTTCACCTAGTACTCTAATTTAGACTAACTTGTCTTTCATAATTATTTGTCAATATATAATTTTGCCACGTAAACAGGCAAAAGTTCATCAGAAATTAATTTTATATAATTTTCGCTACTCCCTCTGTCCCTGCTTAATTTGCAGGGTTGCTTTTGGGACACTGTTCCAAAAGCAACCTAGACCGCATATTTGAATAGATATATGAACAATAATATATACATATGTGATATTGTTCAATTTGTCGCAACACGTAGTTTCTGAAAAGTAACTTTTTATTTACCGTTATTATATGTAGGTAAAAATATTAACTGCCGAACACGTGTCTTTGATAACGTGCATAAAGCACTTATGCCAATATTAGTGGGACGGAGGGAGTAGACTTTGCCCAGAAAACTCCGGATCATCAGGAATATAAAATACTGGTAAAGATCACAATCAACACAAGTAGAGACAGATCAATTGACAGATGATTTAGAACAGTAATTGACAAAGGTTCAACCATAGGAATTGACCAGATTCAAGAAAATTATAGGTGTCTTTTGTTCTTCCCACCATATCATCCTCAAATAAACAGTAGTTGAGGCTAAAACCACAGTTAAAGCAAAAAACCACCGTTCTTACAACTAAACAAAACAAGATACATTTCACCCCAAACCATGCTTCACTCAATCCTGATAAGCCTCCTCCTCGTCCTCGTACTCTCCCTCCTCATCGGCTGTTGCATCCTGATACTGCTGGTACTCAGAAACCAGGTCGTTCATGTTGCTCTCAGCCTCGGTGAACTCCATCTCGTCCATTCCTTCACCGGTGTACCAATGCAAGAAAGCCTTCCTCCTGAACATAGCTGTGAACTGCTCACTCACACGACGGAACATCTCCTGGATGGATGTGGAGTTGCCGATGAATGTGGAAGCCATCTTGAGACCAGTTGGTGGGATGTCACAGACAGTAGACTTGACATTGTTGGGGATCCACTCAACGAAGTAGGACGAGTTCTTGTTCTGCACATTCAGCATCTGCTCATCGACCTCCTTGGTGCTCATCTTTCCGCGGAACATAGCTGATGCTGTCAAGTAGCGGCCATGGCGAGGGTCAGCAGCGCACATCATGTTCTTGGCATCCCACATTTGCTGAGTAAGCTCAGGAACTGTCAAAGCCCTGTACTGCTGAGACCCTCTGGAAGTAAGGGGAGCAAATCCCACCATGAAGAAGTGAAGGCGGGGGAACGGGATGAGGTTAACAGCAAGCTTCCTCAAGTCAGAGTTAAGCTGACCAGGAAACCTCAGACAACAGGTGACCCCAGACATGGTAGCAGATATCAGATGGTTGAGATCTCCAACTGTAAATTCACAAATTAAACCAGAATCAGAAAATGCCACTAGCTCAGACCATGACGTACGGTTAAAAAACAAGCTCAACACAATATATCTATTCGTAGAGATGTTCAATAGATATATCAATCACACCCGGATGATAAATTCATCAATCACACACTAGCATGTCAACACATATAGCATTTAAAAGAAGCCTTTGATATACGTTTTATTATCAACAATGAAATGAACTCAAGACGATCCAACCCATCAACAAACATTCACACACACTAGCAGCAGCATTAGTAAAAAGCAGGTCAACATAAAAATAGCAACCAAATCCTTACAGCTGGGAGTTGTGAGCTTGAGGGTACGGAAGCAAATGTCATACAGCGCCTCGTTATCAAGAACCATGCACTCATCTGCATTCTCCACGAGCTGGTGAACAGAGAGCGTTGCATTGTAAGGCTCCACCACCGTGTCAGAGACCTTGGGGGATGGGAAAACAGAGAAGGTGAGCATCATCCTGTCCGGGTACTCCTCCCTAATCTTCGAGATCAACAGAGTCCCCATCCCAGATCCAGTCCCTCCTCCTAGAGAATGGCACACTTGAAACCCTAGAGTCCATAAAACAACACAAACAATTAACCACAATTAACAGCTTTATAACAACAGACTAAACTAGGGCTTCATTTCTCAGGGAATAAACTCAAATACCTTGTAGGCAGTCACAGTTCTCAGCTTCCTTGCGAACGACATCGAGAACGGAATCAATCAACTCGGCACCCTCGGTGTAATGACCCTTAGCCCAGTTGTTGCCCGCCCCGGACTGGCCGAAGACGAAGTTATCCGGGCGGAAGATCTGGCCGTGGGGTCCAGATCTGACGCTGTCCATGGTCCCGGGCTCGAGATCCATAAGAACGGCGCGTGGAACAAACCTCCCGCCGCTCGCCTCGTTGTAGTAGACATTAACGCGCTCAAGCTGGAGGTCGGACTCGCCGTGGTACATCCCGGTGGCGTCGATGCCGTGCTCCGCGCACACCACCTCCCAAAACTTGGCCCCAATCTGGTTACCGCACTGGCCGCCTTGAATGTGGAGGATTTCTCTCATTTTCACTGGTAAATTAGTTAGGGTTTCGGTGGATTGGGGGAGATTTTGAGAGGAAATGGAGGAGAGAGAAAGCAAGGAATTTGGAAATGAGGAGGAATAAAGGGGAGGAGAGAGGGGCCGGGGCTTTATATAGGGGGCGCGTTTTTGTGTGTGTGTGAAATGAAAACTGGGGTTTGGAGAAAAAGCAACGGCTGAGAATTTGAATTTTGAAATTGTTTGTTGTTGGGTGCCAGATGGGATCTCGGACGTACAGGGTGTATTTAACGGGTGAAAAGCAACGGTCAGATTTCTTCCTGATTTTTCAACTTGCATTTATAGTTTTTGGTGGGCGGCAAAACTCTCGTTATTGCCATTGAGTGGGTAATTAGGGAAATAAATAAATAATAGGAGTAGTATGGCCAATTAAAATGGAGGGAACTTTATGGAATTGAAATCCAAATTATTTAAGTACTTGAATCAATAGTTTTCTTCCTCATTATTAAAATAGTCTCTCCGATTTTCTATTTATGGCACCATAGGTTTAAAAGTTTGGATTTATGTGAAGAAAATGAATGAATGAAATTGAATATAAAAAAGTTAGAATGAGTTGATGAAATTAAAAGAATCTTACCAAAAATGAAAATAGTGTCAAATAAAATAATACATTTATTTATAGTAAGTGTCATAAATAACAAAACAGAGAGAGTACACAATTTAACAAGAAACTGGTGTTTCTTCCTGATTAAAATACGCCTCCAGTTCACTAATATTGGCTCAATTACTTTTGACACTTAGATTCAAAAAAGGTAGAATTAGTGATAGAGAATGCATTGAAAGGGTAAAAATAAATTGAGTGGATGAAAACAATCTAGAATTTGTCAAAAAGGAAAGAGGCCAATGTTAAAAAATCATCCCAAAAAAAAAGTGAGTCAATGTTAGTGAACCGGAAGACATTATTTAACATTGGGATACCATACTCATACTATCCCTGAGAATGAAACAGTAAATCTTTGTTATAACAGATGGCTTAATAGACAGTTGAAATATTTACCACATTTTCGTAGAAATTAACACCACATTCAATTGTTATTATAAGCTATCTTCCTAAAGAAATGTAATTACAAAAGAAATATTGAACAATAATTTTGTCCTCAGAAGATAGAAAGCCAATTCATTACTCTAAACTACCAAAAATTACAAGAGCCATTGAAGACTTCAGATGCCCTCAAAAGAGAATGTGCATAAAAATGCAACTTTGCAAGCCAGCAGCAACTCCGATAGACTCTGTTCCTCAGAATACCCGCTCATTTTTAACCTCTGCTATTGCCGCAAACCAAAGAAGAATCCTACAACCATCGCAGGAGAGCAAAAGAGAGCACTCGAATGTGCGTTAGCAATCAAATTTCAAAATATAAATGTGGCCTTTTAAGAAATGGGATAATCTCAATGTTTTCTTTAAAATTAATACTAGTCATTTTATCTAATCTACTAATGTCCAAGCTGAACTAAGTACAGCATAAAGCTGAGAGTGACTGATCGAAAAAATATTGCCAAGGCAACAGAAGACTACAGAAGAAGGCAGTGGCATGACCTAAACATCAATTTTAGTAAGGCCTGATCGTCTACGTTAACTAGAAACCAATCCAAACATTAAGGCCAGCTCTATTCTGTAGCTTGTGCTATATGAATTCCAATTTAAAAGACTTGAACATTAATTCCAAAAAGTGGCAGGAAAAAAACATTTTAATCACAGCCACATAACTCAGGTAAGAATAATGCTCAATTTTCGCATTTCCACTTTCGATAAATTTACAATCCTCAACCACTACTTCAACAGAAAAATAGGTAGCACCTTCGCACATAATTTTTTACATTTTTCTTCTATGTATAGCAATCTTCCTGTTTCTTCTAATTCTGAATCATATCCTTTTCATTCCCTTCATCACTTTTCATGTTCTTTGCCAATGCTGTTTTTTCGATTTCTTTTTTCCAATATTACCATTAACAACACAGAGGCTTTCTTTGAAATGTGCCTTTTTATCCAACTCAACCAGTCACAAATGATCTGAAAATATTTTATGCTTTACAATCACATTTCTAATGAAGATTTATTAGTCACATTTAGATTAACAGAAACAGCAACATCATTGTTCCCCCATCTACCTGCCAAGCAGATTCTGAAGGGAAAAACAGAAAACCTGACACATCATATGATCAACTAAACAATGAAAGTACATAAACAAATAATAAGAAGTATGCAGTGAAGAAGATATCAACGTACTTATGGAAGAAAGATTGGTAACTAATAGTAGTTCCAAAGCGATTTGAAAAGAGAGAGCCAGAATCTGAACATCCTTAAGAAACCACCAAAGATCTACTTGAAAAGAAAGGTTAAAAAAACAGGCAACTCGGAATTACAAAGTTTAATTTATGTTTTGGCCCTCCTCAACTCTATTAATTTCTAAATTATAAAACACAAATAGCTCTCATAAACTTCAGCAGAGTAAACCAGCTACTCCAACACAACCTAACAGATTCCCTTCTCCAATGATCTTGTGTATAATCCTCCTAGTTGACTACAACCCCTCAGTTTCAGAGTCCGAATGATAGTCCAGTCATTTAGCATAAGTCGGTGACATTAAATACTGCAAACGGAGCATAACTACCTGTCACCCTCAATTTTGCAATAATTACAACCACCACTAATTGCAATTTAGTTTCTTATTCTTGCATTGCCTTGACTAGAGCATGAAATTCACGACAGCTATACATAGAAAATGATATCAAACACTACACATTAAAAATGCTGCTTGCAATGAAAGATTTTCAGGGTTGATTCTAGAAAACAACATTCTGATCATGGTATTACATCTTCATTCACAGGGCCATGAACAGAAGATCAGTGGATACAGATATGACAGCAGTTTTACAAAAGCCAATAATCAAAATAATAGGTATTAAAAAAAAGAAAATCACTCAATAGATTATTAAATCAAAAGAGAATATATTGCAATCTATACAACTCAGAAGCTACTACAAAGCATATGACCATCTACAGCTGCTTTGAATCCCTTGCAGAATATTAGAATAAGCATTAACAAAAACAAAGCCTTTTTATAATTTAAAATATCTCCCAATCTTTTTCTATCACCACTCTACAGGAAAATCCTAGTTCCATGAGTATCACTACTGACACAAAAGCCAATCAACGTCTCCAAATTTACAGTGCCAAAAAAGTTTAATGACTAGGATTAGCAAAGAGATTACTAGATGGCCTAGAAAGCAGAAGAAACTCTTTTTTTGCAAATTTTTATATTTTCTAGAACAAGTAATAAGAGCCCACGCTGCACAATAAATTGTCCATCTGTTCAACTGCTCCTTCAATCGAGTCTGAGTTACCTACAGCCCAAACTTGGTTAAGCATAACATAATCAAACATCTGAACGAATTCATTGTTTGTTCAAGGTCCATATAAATTACCAAGAGGAACTACAATTTACCTTAGAGCTAATATAATCAGAAATTCAGAATACAATCATAACTATGTCTTCGAAGTTAGAATAAGTAGCACAGAAATCTTATAGATGAAACAGACAGTAAAAATACAAAAAGAACTCCATCACGTGAAAAATACCACAAACCTGGAACCACAATGGGGGAAGCAGTAATCGATGTCCAAGATCCACTAAAGAAAGTTCATCCAAAGCTTCACTTTAGGCCCCCAACATTTTGTAAAAAAAAATGCATAAAAGTAAGAGTTCCACCCATCTAAAAGTTGCATAAGTCAAATGCTATCAAGATATAAGTATACAATTTTAAGGCTTGACCATCTTTAGGATAATTAGAATACAGATAAAAACCCTAGATTCAAGGTTCCCAAACACGACGACCTCTCTTTCCAAAAGATTCGGCATGAAACCTTCAGAGCATACATACTAGAAAATATTAAGTGCTTTTACAACAAAAAAAAGGATGACAATTCAGGGCAGGATCGCAGATGACTTATCTGAAAAGGTGTTAGTAATTGGGTTTACGTTCATATTGTAGTTTAGTTTATAAAATAATGAAGAAATTCTAAATTTTAAATCTCCATCGTTTCCTCCAGCTTTGACTAAACATCTTTTAAAGACTAATAACCATGGCGGAAGCTGGCACTCAGAATAAGAGTATTCATTTATTGGGATTGCAGCAGACTTGATTTATCCAATTTTACAGATATCCTCATTGTGGAAGGCTACCTTGGTTATTTGCTCAACGAAAACTTCTCAAGTGCTAAGTATCTTTAATTATTATTCAAAATTGAGAAGTCCTAGGTCCATTAGATAGGTACCCTGTGATAGATATCAAAGCCCTACATTACCATGCTTAAGTAAGATCAATGGTCAAAAACATCTGTCTAGTTCTTGTATTTTATGCTGTAGTTCATCAATTCAGATTTTCACAGTTTATTCCTCAATTTCCCCAAGTTTCTCTTAATGTTTGCTCCTGCTGCTTACAGGCCAAATGTAATTTGGTAAAATTCAAATTTGCGACTAAAACTTGTCAGTTATGTATCAGCTCTGTTCACAGATCAACTAAGTTTATAATATCAAAATTATGTCCATTTATGACCAAATCTCCATTTCAGGAAGTTCCTTAGTGTTGTCCAATTTTAGTAAATAGTAATTACATAGCATATAAGCCTTGAATTGAATGTCCAGCGTTAATTGCTTAATGTATCCGCTCATCAAATTAAAATTATGTACCAATGGCCAACCAAATAAATGTTTAATGGTCGAATTGATTCCAAATTAATTATGTGCCCCGTTATTGTTGACTATTCCCAAAATTTGAGTGACGGTGGGAAGTATTATGAATCCAGAAAAAATATGTCATATTATTCGTCATGCATATGACACTTGTCAAACCTTCTTATTCATTATACCACAACATTGAATTAGCAATTATGTTAAGCAAAATTTTCAAATGAAGCAAATTTATACTGGAACCTTATATATTTGAATGTAATTACAAGCCCCTATCTGGAACAAATGGTATTGGGTACACAAAACTCTTATATAATTAGATCCGTTATCATAGAAGATTTCTGGAAAAACTCTTCAAACAGCCTCAAAAGAGAGCTTATCCTTGAATGTTCTATCAAGTACAGCAAATTCTACAAACCAGGGGATATTAGCTTTGATGCACAGCAAGGTCAGAAGGTCTTGTTTTGGAAGTTTTTCGACAGTGAATTTAGTACTAACTTCCATCTGATAAACTAGTGTCCAAAATAATACTAGTACCAGGAATCAAAGGATTAGCAACCCAAGCAAGGTTGCCCTGGTGGTTGGTCTGATCAAATTAGATTTTAGCACCACTGGTCTAATAAAAAAAAATAGCACCACAGAGCAACTCATGTCATCAGCTATTCTATACATTCTCAGCATTAGAAATACCTGATTTGCCACCTGTTTTGCAACTACTAGAATATTAACCTCTTATCATAATTCAGAATTAATTGTTTCAACTTAATTAAAAACCGTGACTGTTTAAATACTATACTAATTAAAATAATTATTTTCACAAGTTCAAAAGTAATGGATTCTAAGAACTGTCCTTTTAAACTATGTCCACTCCATTTCTTCTATACCTCAAGTGGGATATAGTTTTCCTAAAGGAAGCGCGGAAGAGGGATTAATTACCACACATATAGCCTCTATCATTAAGGGTGTTCCTACTAAGGGAAGAAATCCACAAAAGGTGCTTTAGAAGGGAGAGCGAGGACTAAAGTTGATCAAAAACTACAGACCCAACAATTTACAACATTTTGTATAAATGATGAATAAATTGAAATTAGCATATGCATTATGAAAGATGGTAAGGATACCAAAAAATCACGAGCTCAAAATGGAAAGTGAGACAGGTTCTAAACAGTTATGCATCAGCTCTGTCTAAAGGTACAGAATTACTCCACTAGTCGCAGAATAATAATGGACAATTACATTTTAGAAAGACTCAAAAGAATGTCCATTATCATTACTTACATGACATCCAAACCTTGGAACTTGTAGAAATCAAAAAACCATAATTTATTCGTTAACAATTTACGTCGTAGCCTATATTTTTCCAACTGAACCCACCAAATTCACTGAACATACAATAGATATTCAGTAGATTAATCAAATAAGATTTTATTTATTTTATTTTTTACTATTATAAGTTAGGACCAACGATTTGGAAAAATAGGGAGTAATAGGATAGGATGTAAGCCCTTTTTTTCATTTTTGATGACATCAATGATTCAGGCTTCCAATGAATTGGGTATTGGGTATTGCATCTCCCAGAATTCAAGAATAGACTATTATCCTGCCAGGCTGAGTCTCTCAGGAGTCTAATCAATGTGTTGTTGAGCTTTATAGTTTCAACCCTGAAATGGTACAGTTTCTATGACTTATGATCAACTTACAGATCTCATTTTGATCTAGTCATTTAATCTTTATCAGTAATTAGGCAGGTATTTGTAAACTGTGTTCCAGGTGCAAAGTTGCTAAGATGAAGCCCAACCACCTGGCTAATAACTGGACATTGAAAAGGCTAAAGAATACGGAGTAGTTCTGAGGCTATTCCACGTGGAAGTTTCTGGTCCAATACTACCAACAGATTTGTTTTTGGCCAAAATTACCACAAAAAACACCTGATGGAGAGCTAGCTGAGGCAAAAATATGAACAGCATGGAATTACTTTTCTATAACTAGGAAAAAGAAAAGAAAAAATAAACCTTTGTTTTATCAGGGAAAAAGACAGATTTGCAAACTACAACAGAAGGTTTCGATGGTAAAAAGAAAAACAAATTCCACAAAAAATGTGGGCAGGGATACCATGTCTACTCTAAGAGAACATGTAGAATACAATTGTTTCTCATTATTAAGTTGAATGCAATAAAAGCACCAACACTTGATTCCAACAAGAAACGAGCAACCAGCTTCCACAAAAAGGATATAACAGTTGATTCCAAAACTAATTAAGTCTTTGATGAATCCATTTTTTGTTTTAAATTTATAAGGGTTTGATTGTATTTTCCTCTCTTGAACCAAAAAAACCTACTAGAAAACTCCCAAAATTATCTCCCGCCACCATCTTCAGAGGTCTCCCCACCTCCTCCAACCACCCTTAACTCATCTGCCTAGACTCAGCCCTCCCTAACCCACCTCCATCTGCCACCTCAAAACTCAGATGGCTAGTCACGCCAGAAAGATGCCCATGCCAAACACCACCAAACTTCAGATCCACCTCAATCACAATCGGTGGTTGCCACAACAGCTAACGTGGTGGAAATCAGACTTTGGCATTAGAATTTAAAATTATGAATATATATTCCATTTTTATCAATATATTGTTTATAATTTAGAGTAATACAATTATTACTCTAAATTATTTTTTTAGCTTTACAAAATACATATATATTATGTTCATATAAATATAAGAATATTTTATTAGTTATCAACAAATAGTAAATTTTACTATATTTTAATTTTAATTTATAAACAAACTACAATATCAATTATTATGGTCATTTCTTTTATATTATGCACGGCACAAGAGTTAATCTAGTGTCTACTCTAAGAGAACATATAGAAAATAATGGTTTCTCTCGTTATAAAGTTCAATGCACCAAAAGCACCAACACTTGATTCCAACAAGAAATGAGCAACCATTTTTT
>JAULKK010000007.1:12957268-12970281 GCA_032355705.1 Rubia peregrina
GTCCTCCAACCCCAAGCAAACTCCTCCTTTATGCCCCGCCTTTTCCCACTTTATGGGATTGGATATAAGAATCATACCTCATCATCATATTCATTTGAATTATGCAATATTTATAAAAAAGGAAAGCGTCTCATAATATAAAAAATTAAGGAGAAGATTGTATGACCTCACAACTAGAAAAATCACACCAGTTGCTACAAGAAGCTTCCTGTGATTTTATTCAACGAATAGCTTCTCCCAAGTCGAAGTGTATAGAAAGCCAATTTCCACCTCAAGATACTCTGCACCAAAATTTTCACCAAGACTCCTTCAGAAATCTATGCTGATAATAATTGACATTGTATCATAATCAACTGATGGCTTAATAAGAGTAAGAGCCAACTACGTATCAGACTATCGGTAATGCATTAAGATATAAGAACGCCAATCATTGCAACAAAAAATGGTGCGCGGAAAGAAAAATATGAGCAAGTGATTGTGAAGATCCTTATAGCTACGTCAAGTCATCACGCCATTTGCTTCTAGATTAACTCTAAATTAAGGATATAAATAAGTTCTTTATGATCAACTCAAATGCAAATCACAGATTAGACAATACCTAATTCAGTACAGGTATAGCTGGTCCAGGAACCCCAAAAATGTTAGCATTTAAATTTTGTGTATCAAACAACTCTTTAGAGAGAGAAAACTCTAGCATCTGTGGGTAGGGTTAAATAATCTTTTCCTCTGAAAAAATTCTTAGAAGGACGAAGCTTTTCTCCTTTAATTTACTAGAGTAAATATCATCCCAGATATGACAAGGAAATGAATAGCATAGCAGGTATCATCAGAAGTGTTATCACTACTATAGAAATATGATTGTCATCGAATTTTTTATATGCATAATTAATTCAATTTCAACACTAACTTTTTCGAACAAGGGAAAAGTAGAAACTCAAACACCTTCATTGCCTCCACCTTCAACAAGCTATCTTTGTCAATATTTTGAAAGTCCTCCAATGTGTTTGTATTGTAAAGAATGTCAGGGACAGAACACCTGTTTCTATTCCCACTACTCAATGCGGATACCAATGATCCCTCACTAATGACAATCAAATAATTTGATACATGATTGTGTGAATAAGGTGTACAAAATCCTGGCACCAGAAAACAAATCATCAAACATCATCCACACAAAAATACTGCGGCGAGGCCTAAATTAATGTTGAAAATGTGACATGTTAAGCTATATTCTACAACAATCCTCTGTTGCAAATCCATCAACATTTTTATTGACTCAATTGCTATTTTACCCAACTACAATATTATTGAACAACTAAATTTCCGACTCATTGGCAGCAAAGCATCAATAAAACAATATATAAAACCTGAAGACCTAAGCATACAAATAGGGAAAATTAAGCCTACTTGAAATGCATAAAAGATAAAGCATCGTACCGCTAATTGAAATCGTAGAGTTTTCAATCCCTAATTCATCATTCCTTTTCTGAAGTAGAAACTTGTGGAAGGAAGGTAGCGAATCGCGGCAAAAACTGCGGCAACGGTCGAGCCAGCGCTGGAATCTGGAACTGAAATAGTCGCGGGGGAATACTGAGCACATGCGATGGTGGTCAACGACAGCTCTGAGGCGGTGCTTTAATGACGATGATATTGAGGAGGCAATGAATTCTAGGGCGTCAGCAACAGATGCGGGGGTGTTCTGACACGATGTTATTACGGAGATGGATGGTTCTCAACTTAAAAAACACTCTCCTCCCAGCTCAAACTGCACACTTGCTGTTTGGCATTATTCTCTGTCAAATTTTAATCGCATATTTGAATAGATATATAAGCAATAGTATGTGATGTTGTTGGATTCGTCATAACAATTAGTTTCTCAAAAGTAACTTTTTGTTTGTCGTTATTATACGTAGTTAAACATATTAACGATTAGACAAATTTATTGATGAGCGTGAAAAATATTCTGTGTAATTTGACATGGGGCGGAGGGAGTACCTTATTTGGTGTCCAATTATTAATGTCTTATTTCCATTTTTGTTAAAAAATTTGAATATAAAAAAATGAAATATGTTTTTGTTCACAAGCTATTTTTGTGTTATTTAAGTGACTTTAAAAAATGATACTCACTCCGTCCCACCAGTAATGACATATCTACTTTTTCAAAGTCAAATTTGATAAACTCTAACCATTAATATAATATATCTAATAAATATATCATGTGAGATATGGTTGAATTCATCTTAACATAAATATCAATTTTTATGCAAAATTAGTATAGTACGTAGTAGAAAATATTAACGGTCAAATATCATCATTGAAGACCGTGAAAAAACCAATATATCATTACTGTTGGGACAAATGAAGTGTTTTTTTTGGAAGACAGATATAGAGGGACAGAGGGAGTCACATTGACATCGGTGAGAATGAGATACTGTATAATCTTTGTCGCAACAGATGGCTTAATAGACAGTTGAGATGATTTACCACATTAACACCACATTTTATTTTCATGTTCCCTTGGTTCATCAAGATGAATGAGGCTGCCTTCAAAATTTAATTGTTACTAAAAGTTGTTTCCTTAAAAGGAATGTATTTACAAAAAAAAAATTGAACAATAATTGTCCACAAATAGCTAGAAGATAGAAAGCCAACACACAACAAAACTACCAAAATTTACAAGAGGCACTGAAGACTTCAGATGCCCTCAGCAGAGAATACACATGAAATGCAACCCAGCAACCCAGCAACTCCGATTCACTCTGATATTGCCGCGAACCAAAGAAGAATCCTACAACCACCGCAGGAGAGCAAAAGAGTGCACTTGAAATGTGCGTTAGCAATCAAACAACTTGTGGGATATGAATTTTAACAAGGCCCAAACGTCTATGTTGACTAGAAATCAATCCAAATATTAAGGCCAACTCTATACCGTAGCTTGTGGAATATGAATTCCAATTTAAAAGATTTGAACAATAATTCCAAAAGGTGGCAGGAAAAAGAGCATTTTAATCACATCCACATAACTCAGGTAAGAATAATGCTCAATTTTGGCACTTCCACTTTCAATAAATTTACGGTCACTACAGCAGAAAAATTGGTAGCATCTTTGCACATAATTTTTTACATTTTTCTTCTACGTAGCAATCTTCCCGTTTCTTCTAAAATTCTTAATCATATCCCTGTCATCCCCTTCATCATTTTTCATGTTCTTTGCCAATGCTGTTTTTTCGATTTCTTTTTTCCAATATTACCATCAACAACACAGAGCCTTTCTTTGAAATGTGCCTTTTTATTCAACTTTACCAGTCACAAAAGATTTGAAAATATTTTATGCTTTACAATCACATTTCTAATGAAGATTTATTAGTTACATTTAGATTAGCAGAAACAGCAACATCATTGTTCCCCCATCTACCTGCCAAGCAGATTCTGAAGGGGAAAACAGAAAACCTAACACATCATATGATCAACTAAACAATGAAAGTTCATAAACAAATAAGAATAAGTATGCAGTGAAGAAGATATCAACGTACGTATGGAAGAAAGATTGGCAACTTATAGTAGTTCCAAAGCGATTTGAAAAGAGTAAACCAGAATCTGAACATCCTTAAGAAACCACCAAAGCACTACTTGAAAAGAAGAAGAAAAAACAGGCCACTAGGAATTAAAAAGTTTAATTTATATTTTGGCCCTCCTCAACTCTATTAATTTCAAAATTATAAAACACAAATAGCTCTTATAAACTTCAGCAGAGTAAACCGGATACTCCAATAACACCTAACAGATTCCATTCTCCAATGATCTTGTGTATAATCCTCCTAGTTGACTACAACCCCTCAATTTCAGAGTCCTAATATTAGTCCAGTCCTTTAGCATAAGTCAGTGACATTAAATACCGCAAACAGAGTGTAACTACCCATCACCCTCAATTTTGCAAAAATTACCACCACCACTAATAGCAATTTAGTTACTTATTCTTGCATTGCCTTGACTAGAGCATGAAATTCACGACATATATACATAGAAAATGATATCAAACACTATACATTAACAATGCTGCTTGCAATGAAAGATTTTCAGGGTTGATTCTAGAAAACAACATTCTGATCATGTATCCCTTGCAGAATATTAGAATAAGCATCGACAAAAACAAAGCCTTCTTTAATTTAAAATATCACCCAATCTTTTTCTATCACAATTCACCACTCTTCAGGAAAATCCTAGTTCCATGACTAGCACTACTGACACAAAAGCCAATAAACATCTCCAAATTTACAGCGCCAAAAAAATTTAATGACTAGGATTAGCAAAGAGATCACTAGATAGCCATAGAAAGCAGAAGAAACTAACTTTTTTTGCACATTTTTATATTTTCTAGAACAATTAATAAGAGCCCACACTTCAAAACAATTCTTCCATCTGTTCGACTGCTCCTTTTATCGGGTCTGAGTTACCTACAGCCCAAACCAGGTTAAGCATAACAATATCAAACATCAGAACAAATCCATTGTTTGCTCGAGGTCCATATAAATTACCAAGAGGAACTACAATTTACCTTAGAGCAAATATAATCAGAATACACTCATATCTCTCTCTTAGAAGTTGGAGTAAGTAGCACAGAAATCCCATAGATGAAACAGACAATAAAAATGCAAAAAGAACTCCATCATGTGAAAAATACCACAAACCTGGAACCACAATGGGAGAAGCAGTAATTGATGTCCAAGAGCCACTAAAGAAAGTTCATCCATAGCTTCACTTTAGGCCCCCAAATTTTGTAAAAAAGAAAAATGCATAAAAGTAAGAGTTCCACCCATCTAAAAGTTGCATAAATCAAATGCTATCAAGAGACAAGTATAAAATTTTAAGGCTTGACCATCTTTAGGATAACTAGAATGCAGAAAAAAAACCTAGATATAAGGTTCCCAAACACAACAACCTCTCTTTCCAAAAGATTCGGCACGAAACCTCCAGAGCATACATACTAGAAATATCAAGTGCTTTTACAAAGGAAGATGACAACTTAGGGCAGGATCGCAAAGGACTTATCTGAAAAGGTGTTATTAATTGGGTTTACGTTCATATATTGGAGTTTAGTTTATGAAATAATGACGAAGCTCTCAAATTTAATCTCCATCGTTTCCTCCTGCTTTGATTAAACATCTTAATAGCCACGGCGGAAGCTGGAACTCAGAATAAGAGTATCCATTTATTTGGATTGTAGTAGACTTGATATATCCAATTTTACAGATATCCTCATTGTGGAAGGCTACCTTGGTCATTTGCTCAAAGAAAACTTCTCAAGTGCCAAGTATCTTTTATTATTATTCAAAATTGATGAGTACTAGGTTCATTAGATAGGTATCATGGGATAGAAATCAAAGCCCTACATTACAAGACTTCAGTAAGATTGATGATCAAAAACATCCATCTAGTTATTGTAGTTTATACTGTAGTTCATCAATTCAGATTTTCACAATTTATTTCTCAAATTCCCCAAGTTTCTCTTATAATATGTTACTCCTAATGCTTACAGGCCAATTGTAATTTGGTGAAATTTAATCTTGAGACTAAAACTTATCAGTTATGTGTCAGCTCTGTTCAAAAGTCAACTGATTTTATAATATCAAAATTATATCCATTTATGACCAAATCTCCATTTCAGGAAGTTCCATAGTGGTGTCCAATTTTAGTAAATACATAGCATATTAACCTTGAACATATCCACTCAACAAATTAAAATTATGTACCAATATACTACCCGGCCAACCAAATAAATGTTAAATGGTTGAATTGATTCCAAATTAATTATGTGCCCCGTTATTGTTGACTATTCACAAAATTTGAGTGATGGTGGGAAGTATTATGAATCCAGAAAAATCTGTCATATTATTCGTCATCTATCTGACAATTGTCAAACCTTCTTATTCATTATACTACACTGAATTAGCAATATTGTTAAGCAAAATTTTCAAATGAAGCATATTTTTACTGGAGTCTTGTTTATTTGAATGTCATTACAAGCCCTATGCGGAACAAATGGTATTTGGTATACAAAACTTTTATATAATCAGAACCGCTATCATAGAAGATTTCTGGGGGGAAAACTCATCAAACAGCCTCAAATCCCTTGAACGTTCTATCAAGTACAGCAAATTCTACAACCCAGGGGATACAAGCTTTTGATGCACAGCAAGTAAGAAGGTCTTGTTTTGAAAGTTTTTTTTCCGTGAATTAAGTACGAACTTCCATACTTCCATCTGATAAACTAGTGTCCAAAATAATACTAGTGCCAGGAATCAAAGGATCAGCAAACCAAGCAAGGTTACACTGGTGACTGGTCTAATCAAATTAAATTTTAGCACCACAGAGTAACTCATGTCATCAGCTATTCTATACATTCTCAGCTTAAGAAATACCTGATTAGCAACTATAATATTAAGTTCTTATCATAATTCAGAATTAATTTTTTCAACTTAAATAAAAATTGTGACTGCTTAAATACTACACCAATTAAAATAATTAATTTCACAAGTTCAAGAGTAATGGATTCTAAGAACTGTCCTTTTAAACTATGTCCACTCCATTCTTCTATACCTTAAGTGGGATATAGTTTTCCTAAAGGAAGCGCGGAAGAGGGATTAATTACCACACATATAGCCTCTACCATTAAGGGTGTTCCTACTAAAGGAAGAAATCCTCAAGAGGTGCTTTAGAAGGGAGAGCAAGGACTAAAGTTGATCAAAAACTACAGACCCAACAATTTACAACATTTTGTAGAAATGATAAATAAAATTGAAATTAATATATGCCTTGTGAAATAGGCAAAGTCTTGGGAAAGACCGTCTTTCCATAAGCTTATGGAAAGATGGGGCTTAATTAGAATAATAAAAGGTAAAAGGTCTTAGTTGCAATATTAAAAATTTATTATGCAACATGTAGTAGTTGTAAAGTTTATAACCCGATTCATGCAACCCGAAAATTTTATCTTCATTTCTTCTAGTTTACCCTTTAAACATTGGTCTTTCCATGACTTATGGAAAGACTGTCTTTCAAGAGACGAAGTCTGTGAAATATGATTGAAATACCAAAAAATCTTGAGCTCAAAATGTAAAGTGAGACAGGTTCTAAACAGTTATGCATCAGCTGTGTCTAAAGGTCCTTCTGAAGGTACAGCATTACTCCACTGGTCGCAGAATGGCAATGGACTATTCCATTTTAGAAAGACGCAAAAGAATGTCCATTATTACTTGCATGACATCCAAACCTTGGAACATGTAGAAATCAAAAAACATAATTTATTCATTAACAATTTACAACGTAGCCTATATTTTCCAACAGAACTCACCAACTTCACTAAACATACAATAGATATTCAGTAGATTAATCCAATCAGATTTATTTATTTTTTTACTATTATAAATTAGGACCAACAATTTGGAAAAATAGGGAGTAATAGGATGTAAGCCCTTTCTTTCATTTTGATGATATCAATGATTCATACTTGCAAAGCAAGCAGATTAAAACTTACAAGACATCTGAAGAAAAATGTAATCTGTTTCTTTTTGTCCAATGAATTGGGTATTGCATCTCCAATAGCTTATTGTGTCTCCCAGAATTCAAGAATAGACTATTATCCTGCCAGGCTGAGTCTCTTAGAATCTAATCAAAGCTTTATTGTTTCAACTCTGAAATGGTACAGTTTCTATGACATGGATCTACTTAGAGATATCTTGATCTAGTCATTTAATCTTTATCCGTAATTAGGCAGGTATTTGTTAACTGTGTTTCAGGTACAAAGTTGCTAAGATGGAGCCCAACCACCAGGCTAATAACTGGACATTGAAAAAGCTAAAGAATAGTTCTGAGACTATTCAACGTGGAAGTTTCTGGTCCAATACTACCAACAGATTTGTTTTCGGCCAAAATTACAACAAAAACACCTGATGGAGAGCTAGCTGAGGCAAAAAAAGAAATGAACAGCATGAAATTACTTTTCTAGAACTAGGAAAAAGAAAAGAAAAAATAAACCTTTGTTTTTATACCAGGGAAAAAGACAGATTTGCAACAGTTTCCTGTCCACCGAACTACAACAGAAGCTTCTGATGGTAAAAAGAAAAACAAATTCCACATTAGATGTGGGCAGGGATACCATGTCTCTAAGAGAACATGTAGAAAATAATGGTTTCTCTCGTTATTAAGTTGAATGAACCAAAAGCACTAACACTTGATGCCAACAAAAAACAAGCAACTAGCTTCCACAAAAAGGATATAACAGTTGATTCCAAAACTAGTCTTTGATGAATCCATTTTTTATTTTAAACTTATGCGGTTTTGATTGTATTTTCTCTCTCTTGAACCAAAAAAACCTTACTAGAAAACTTTCTGAAAAATCTCTCCTACCACCATCTTCGGAGCCCTCCCCACCTCCGCCGACCACCCCTAACTCATCTGCCTAGACTCAGCCCTCCCTAACCCCACCTCCCTCGACCACCTCAAAATGCCGATGGCTACTCACACCAGAACAAGCCACGCCAAACACCACCAAACTTCAGATCCACCTTCACCACAATCGGTTGTTGCCACAACAGCTAACGTGGTGGAAATCTGACTTGGCATTAGAATTTAAAATTATGAATATATATTCACTTTTATCAATATATTGTTCATAATTGATAGTATTTCTATTATTATACAAAATCTATTTTTTATCTTTACAAAATACATATTTATTATGTTCATATAATTATAAAAATATTTTATTAGTTATCAACAAATAGTAAATTAAACTATATCTTAATTTTAATTATTAACATAAAACAATATCAATTATTATGGTCATTTCTTTTATATTGTGCAACGCACAGGAGTTAATTTAGTGTCTACTCTAGGATACCACATAGAAAATAATGGTTTCTCTCAGTATATTAAGTTGAATGCACCAAAAGCACCAACACTTGATTCCAACAAGAAATGAGCAACCATTTTTTGTTTGGCTAACGAGAAGCTCAAACTCCTCGTCTGTTAAAACCAAGGTTTTACTGTACAAAATTAAGTTGGCCTAATGACAACCAGTTCTTCTGGATCCCACAAGTAAAGCTATGCCATATCAATAGACAGCCAGCCAAGTCCCAAACAAAATCTCATAAATCTAGATCAACGGTGATGTGATGTAAAGATGAGCATTACTGAAAAACAATATCAACCAGCTTCCACAAAAAGGATATAACAGTTGTCTACCCAATCAGTTGTAGGATACACAAATCATATCACGGGAACTATGAAGGACAAACCCAGCATAAGTACCGAAAGAAAATAAACTCCAAAGTGAAAATACCATGCCACGGGGCAGCAACCTGAAACGAAGCTAATACGCAACAGTCCAAAACCAGAAAAGGAACATAGAAAGATGTATCACCTAGATTGCTAGAAACTAATATTGTTGCGCAGAGCAACTACAAAATGCAAGAGTGGTTCATCGTCCAACACCAATCATAGTCCATCCTGCATAAATGCAATTGTCTGTGGCTCAAGGCTTCTTCCCCCGTGCCTCTGAACCATTGTCTTTTTTCTTGTTTCCAAATTCACGTCCAGTACGGTCACTCGGAAACCTGTCAGAAAACAGTGAGAAAAATAATTTCCTGGTCCCCATTAAGAGCCGCTGGAAACTATATGATTTTCACTTACTTCTGTTTCTTCTTGCTCTGTTGCTTGATACTCATGACCATGTCCATTGACATCTTCTGGTGTTCTCTTGTTTGAGAATGAATGTCCAAGCCCTCCACAGTTTCACAATCTACCTTGCATATGCGACACCATCCCATGCTTATATACTTCCTCTTCCTCAAGCTATCAAAGTGAGCCATGTCACCCTGAAATCCATGTCATTCACTCAGCCAAACTTATAAAATGTATAGCATGAGACTGACACGGAGAAGGGCATAAATCCAACCTCATTTGATCAACGAAAAAAACTATGTCACGACACTTACTGCATAAGGGCCCTCATTTGGAAATCCCTGAAGTGGGAAATTGCTTCTAAACCCAGGCTCCCCAAGACGCGGAAGACGTTGTCTGTTGCCCAGAAATGGTTCCCCATAGTGGGGCCTCTGAGAGAGACCAGCAGGCCCTTGTCCCTCTCCCATTGGAAAGGAACCAAAGTGATTTGGTGAATTTTCACCCCTCCGAAAATTTGTGGGAGGAATTTCTAGACCGAACTGATCAGGTCTCCTGGCATGATCATGGTGACCAGCAACCTGATTTTCACCAAAACTCAAACCCTCCGGACCATATTGTTCACCTCGCCGCAGATAACCAGGGAAAGGGGGATGCCTGTTATCATGGAACAGATTGACTTGTGGTTCAACAGGTCCCTTGTGTCCAGAAGCTTCAACGAACGAGGGTGCCTTCCTGCCAAAGTAATCCTTATTGGGACTTCTGGATGACCAATGTTCCATGTCACGCCTAAACATCCCAGGACCTGGCCCATTAAAATCACGGTCAGTAAGACATAACCAATACACAAGTGGTTATATCTACCACACACTACCTGGAGGATGAAAGGAAGACTGCCCGCCTCTAGAAGTCGGAACACCACTAGCAGAATCTATCTTTGGCGCAGCATCGTAACTTAAACCATGCACAGCCCCCCTGTCAAATGATCTGGATCCTGAATAGATAACATGAACGAGAAAGCACATCCGAAGGTCAAAACAAGATGGCAAATTTAGATAAATAAATAAATTACCCAGGGTACACATAAAGAAGTGGGTGAATACCAAACACACCTTGATCCTGGGGCAAGGTATGATTTTTTGCAAAAGGGTTTAAATGCTCTCTGGTTAAGCCCTTAAACCTTTGATCCTGAGAACCAAATGCAGACCTGTCCAGCCCTGGTTCCCCCTTCATCTTTAAAGCATTTGGTTCCACTGTAGAAGGATGGCCAAAGGGACCTCTCCCAGGAGCTCCAGGACCCTTCATATAGCCTCCATCTAACTTCTGAGGTCTTCCCACAACTCCACCATGTGAATCAACTGATCCAAAAGGCGGAGTAGTCAAAGATGATCCCTGAGGAGCACCAAAAGGAATAGCTCCCCAGCCAAATAAAGCAGTCGAGCCAGGAATCCCTCCATGAGTAACATCATGAGCTGGCTTGTGCAATGCCGTCTGCTGGAACTGATCAAAGGAATTTATAGGTAGCCTAGACTGAGGCAAAACTCCAGATTCGAGAGTCCTCGCTTGATTAGCTGCATGTCCAGGAATCTGTGTATGAGGTGGTCCAAGAGGTGGCGTTGTTTGAAATGTGGGAACACCAGCAGATTTTTGCTGATTGAAAGGCTCAGTGGTGGACACAAAAGTCTCCTCCGCAGATTTTGATAAATTTGTCTTCTGGCTCATTTTGGATTCTACATCTTCAAATTGAGTGTCACCAAGGGTCTCTCTCTGTTTCGCTACATCAGTCAATTTTGCATTATTTTCTAAAGAATACCCGGACTGATCTTCAGTAGATAATTTGCTTATATGCTGAGAGAAACCATCTTTTTTACCAGGTAACTCATCGTTAGCAATCCCAGTATGCAATTCACTGTTTCCTGATTTATCAGTACGCCCTCTAAGGGTTTCCTGCTCCAGGGTCGTGCCAACTTCAGATTTAGCAGGCCTCGCTTCAAGAGAATCAACCATAGGAGCTATCAGAACTGTTTCGGTGGCACTGTCAGAAGGCATTCCAGCTTTAGATGCTACACCTTTTTCAGAAACATTGTCTTGTCTCAGCATCAACCCTGAGGTCGAAGATGTTGCAGGGTGAAAGGCTTGCCGCTGCAGAGCTGTCTGCATCTGGTTTTGGGTATTGTTTGAATAGGTCTGGTTTGCAGAGTGCTCATATGATCCGAACTGTGCAGGCTTGACATGAGCGCTGGCAACAAAGCCGCTGGAAGGCTGTGCAGGAGGCTGAGGCTGAAATGGGACCCCGTGATTTGGCACCATAGGCCTTCTGGAATAGCTATGAGGTTGTTGAAACTGTGAACCAGGGGCCATTGGAGCATTTGGCTGCAAATGAGGTTGCGAATTAGTATTCTGTGGCATCATGTGAGGAGGTGCACCCTGAGACTGAAGCTGGGACTGCTGGAATGGATGTTGATTCTGATGACTTAGCTGACTCTGGACAGAGCTAGAAACTGGCTGATGTACATATTGCTGCACTGGGTGTTGACCAGAGTGAATCGCCGGTCTCTGTTGATTTGAATTACTCAGCAGTGGGTTCTGCTGGTGAAATTGATGTTGCTGTACAGTGGGAGCATTGGACACTTGAGTTTGGGTAAAAGGCCCTTGCGGTTGATTGGGTACTGGAGCCTGTGATGGACGCATTATAGGAGGTTGAGGAGGAAGCTGGCCATGCATCTGACTCGGGGGTAAAGATCCACCCACTGGATGGGCAGATAAAGATTGTTGATGAGGAGGCTGAGGCTGAGGCTGAGGTTGCATATAAGACTGATACCCCGAAACTGCATGTCCTGAGGCTTGGAGAAGTTGAGGCTGACCACCAACAAGAGCAGGCTGATTGGATTGACCACCAAGAGGAGTAGGTTGATTGGGCTGACCACCAAGAGCAGTAGGTTGATTGGGATGACCACCAAGAGCAGTAGGTTGATTGGGCTGGGAAGGCTGCAAATGTGGTTGAGGATGCAGTTGGGGCTGCACCTGCTGGGGATGAGATTGTGAACTCAACATCTGCGGCTGCATCTGATAGTGAGACGGCTGAGGATTGTGTACTGTTGAATGTGCCTGTGGGTACTGAGTCTGGACATGTGGTTGAAGCTGCACAGAATGGGGCTGGGGTTGGGGAGCTTGGGGCTGGGGATGAGTGGTGGTTGGGTTATGCTGCTGAGGCAGAGAAGCTGGAAATCCATGGTGAGCTTGGGAGGAGACAAGACCATTAGGCTGCATAGAGTAAGGTTGTTGAGGATTAACAGGAGGCTGGTATTGAGTAGGAGGACCGGAAGGTTGCAATTGAG
>JAULKK010000007.1:13011934-13026942 GCA_032355705.1 Rubia peregrina
TGAAGCTGACCGGTTGACTGCGCAGTTGGCAAATGCGTCTTTGGCTCTTTTTTTAAAAAAAAATGCTTAGTAATCCTGAAATCGCATTTGTAGAATACGTCTCTGGATTATCACTGAATATTATGTACGGAAATTTTTGGGATTTTGTGAAAATGAGGGAGATGCATTCTTTGAATGCCTCTTTGACCGGCCTTTTTTTTAAAAAAAAATTTGAAAACCTAATGTGTTTATTTGTTTTGCTATAACCGCAAAGGACAGAAAATTAATAACATTTATAAAAAATAATATTACAATTTTTTCGAGGAGTACATGAATCGAATATTGTCAAAAAAATCTTTTTCTTACAAATTAAAATTTATTAATAAATATCGCTATTTCATAATTTATACAAAATAATAGTTATAAAATTCTAATATAAATAGATTATTTTCTTATATAAATCATTAATTTATTATTTTTATGCTATAAATAGCAAAATATATATATATATAAATATTTTATATATTGGAAATGAATCATACTTTATATTTATTTTCAAATTAAAAATTATACTAATATTATTATTTGTATAAAAATATTATAATATTATTTTTTGAGTTATATATGAGTCGAAATTAAATAAAACTATAATTTTAATATGAACACATATTTTAGTTGAAAATTCATAGTTTTTTAAAACTTCGTACTTTGAATAATATTTATATTGTTTATAATGGTTGAATTATTTTTATATAAATATTTTCATTTTAAAATCATATAATATACACAGTACTCAATTAAGTAGTAATATTATACTTTAACTTAAATAAATTTAAGATAAAAAATTAATATCATACGTAAATAATTAAAAAATATCAACAATTAAAGTTTCGCGTAACAGTGTTTCATTTTGCCACAAGTGAATTACAGGTGATACACCTACTTGTGTAGCCACACGTGGATTACACACCACACAAAAATAATATTACAATATTTTTATACAAATAATTATAATATTATAAGTTATATTCTTTTATAATGGTTAGATTATTTTTATATAAATAATTTTATTTTAAAATTATATAATATAAATAGTAATCAATTAAGTAGTAATATTATACTTTAACTTAAATAAATTTAAGATAAAAAATTAATATCATAAGTTAATAATTAAAAAAACATCAACAATTAAAGTTTCGCATAAAAAAACATCAAAGTTTTTCATTTTGCCACACGTGGATTACACGTACCAGGATTACACAAGTCACACCTACCTGTGTAGCCACACGTGGATTACACGCAAATAACAAAACATCAAAAATAAAAATAAAAAATACTCTCCAAAACATTCGAAATTTTTATTAAAAAAAAACTGGTAATGCGCCCTCTTTATTTTCCATCTTCTTTTCCACTTTCTGCATAACAAAACATCGAAAATAAAATTTAAAAAATAAACTTGAGGGCGCATTTTCAAAATGCACCCTCCCCCCTTGCATCCACCCTACTCCACTGTAGCACCGTTCTTGGGTTTTTCTCTAGGAAGTAGTGGTAAAAAGAGGTAACTTAGTGGGAATAAAATGATACTAATATTACAGAACGGAGAATTCCCAACTCAATAACCATTCTTGGGAACAAGGTATACCCTGGCTTTGATCAAGAATCCATTCCCAAGCTTAAACCCCGGACTCACCGGAAAACCAACCATCTGAGCCACTCTTCCGGCAACAATGGCGCTGGGAATCTTCACCACACTGTCCATATACCCAGGATGGAAATCAGCACCCTTAATGGCCTCAAAATGCGTCGGAGCCGGATCCATCGAAAAAGCCAGCAAATGCAGCATCCACACCGCCTTAGCCAGTCCCAGAAACTCCCCATAAAACTGGCTCCTCGGATGCGTCCCCGCCAGAACCAGGCGGCGCTGCTCCACGTCCCCGAACAGCGACTCCTCCATCTTCGGATGCACAATGGCCAGATACTTCTTGAAGCAGAACTTCCCAAAGCTGCAAGTAGGAAGGATCCCGAGCAGCTCGATCGGATCCATGGCTTTCATGTCGCGGTACTGCGTGAAGCAGTCGCGGCGGTGCTGGTCCGGGTCGATCAGCGACGACAGGCTCCCGTCCATGTAGAAGGTTTCGTGGTCGAAACCCTGGAACATTTTCCGGTTCACGTAGGATTCCAGTGCGTACTTTGCATGGTTGGGTCCGACTATGGATCCCGCCGGCGCAGTAGTGGGCGAAGGTGCTGTGGTGTAGAAGGAGGCGGATTCGATGGATCTCACGGCGGCGGGTATGTCCCAGTGGGCTGTGCGCATCAGGGAGAGGAGCATTGCCGTGAAGGACTTTGAGGAGTCCTTTACGGAGCTCAGTGTTGACTCGAACAGCTCCGGCGCCGGCGCCGGTACGTGTCCCGGAACTGCATTTAACCGGAATTCAGTTCAAATGTACGGCAATAACCGGAATTCAGTTTTGGACAATTTGTGAATCAATGAGTCCTTGCTTCTATTTTTATAAACAATTACCTCCAAGTTTCCTCACATTAAAACCTTGTCAAATGATCAAAATATAGGTCCAGAAACTCAAAATGTCACTGGGGATAGTAGTAAAGATAGATTTCAAACTCTTAATCCGCCACAATTATGCACACTTTAACTTTTTATAATTTTAATCATTCATATCTATAATTATGTTTAAATACAATTTATGAAAAAATAATATTTTAAAATACATGTTATTACGAATCTAACAAAATCGCATTCGACAATTTCGTTATAACTTATTTATCAATTCAATTTTGAGGTTAAAGTTAAGTAATTTTAGCTAAGTGGATACTCCCTCTGTTCAACTATCATTGACACACTTTCCATTTAAAGATGTTCATTTTATTTTGGCACATTTCAAATGTAGAATGGTTTAAGGAAATTTCCACCATTCAATTTGCTTTTCCTTCTTCCCATTCATTTTGCTCCACACAATTGGTATCTTCTAAAAAATTGTGTCAAAAAGTGAAGTGACAAACTTAGTTGAACAGAGGGAGTAGTTAAATTGCAGGAGTAATTTTTAATCTAGTAGTAGTATAATCTGTAGACTAAATTGTTTTTTGCTCTCCAAAATACCATCTTTTGATCCTCGAGAGCAAAATCATATTTTTTTTAGTACCATATATATTAAAAGTGAAATTTTTGGTCTCAAAATTCTGATTTTTGGTGGTTTTCATCTTAAAAAAGAATATTTTTTTTGAACCAAAAAATCTGGTTTTGGAACCAAAATTTTCATTTTGAATATGTAGGGTACTAAACAAACGTAGTTTTGTTTTCGAGGACCAAAAGATAGTAAAAGATAATATTTTGGAGACAAAAAAACAATTTAGTCTAATTTGTATACTATATAAGGTTGATCTATGATTTGTCAAATTTTGAGGGAGGTAAATGTAGTTTACGAAAAGATACGTTAGAAAAAGGAGTACAGTAAGAAAAAAAGCGTTGACCTTGTGAACTGAAGCTGACCTTCCTCCTTGACTTGCCGCCCTTTTTGCCGCCACTGCCGCTAAGAGACGACGCCGTTCTAATCTTCTCTCTCATATTCTCAATCTCCACCTCTTTCGCCTTCACCTCCTTCTTCAACTCATCCACCGCCGCCTCGTACGGCGCCACCACCTCCCGCAGCGTCGCCGCCCCCACTCTCCTCGCCGCACCTCCGTGGCCGCCACCGATGCTCCTCCTATACCTCTCCCTCAGCACCCCAAGCCGCCGCAGCTCCGAAACCACCGCCACGTCAGCCACGCGCATCTTGTCCGGATCCCAGGGGCAGTGAGCCTCCTGCAGGCTAACGTACGCCTTCTTCATGGCGGAAACCGCCTCGAACACTTCGCCGATCAGCATTTCCATCTGGACCACTCTCTCGGGTCTCGCCTCGCATTTTCCCCCCGGTTTGCCGCTCTTGCCTTCTTCCTCCTCCCATTTCTTCAGCGAATCCTCATCGTCGTCGCCAGCGTCTTCGCCGGCGCATTGTAGCTTCTGTTCGTCCTGTGTTTGGTAATTGTCGTCGTCTTCGTCCGAGGAGGAAGTGAAGGAGGCATTGTGGTTGCGGTTGTGCCGCGCGGAACCTAATGGGTGGAGGAGGCAGTTGGCGGTGACGCGCTGGATCAGATCGGAGAAGTTGGAAACCTTTGCCGCCATTTTTGTCAACTCTGACAGTGATTGCACAAGTGGAGATTGTCGGACTGTTTTCACACAGTGAGTGAGGTGAGGTTGGAGGTAGTCAACGGGTCAAAGGCTCCAATTGTGTGTACTGAGATTGTTTTGATGCGTAAAATAAGATAAGATGCCCATGCCATCAGTCGTAAGGGGTGAGATCGAGCCGAGCCGAGCTGAGCCGAGCCCGAACACCCCTAAGCTCGAGCCGAGCCCGAACACCCCTAAGCTCGAGCTCAGCTTGAAAAAAAATTGACCATGTTCGAACTCGACTCGAGCCTAATAATTGTGTTCGAGCTCAGCTTGATTAAAATTTGCAAAGATCGAGCTCGGCTGGCTCGTGTTCGGCCCGAAAGCAGTTCGTGTTCATGTTCGCTTCGTGTTCGGCTCTAAAGCTCGATTACGAGCTCGAAACTACATAATTAAAATTTAAAAAATTTAATTCACAACACACATGACACAAATAAAATTATAAGTTTTTCCACTCATTAGTTATTAAAATTAAGAGTCTGTCTCTTGAAAGACAATATTTCCATAAGTCTTGGAAAGACCAAGGTTTAAGTGTAAATTCGAAGAAGTTAAGATAAAATTTTCGGGTTGCATGATCGGGTTGTAAACTTTATAACTACTACATGTTACATAATAAAATTTTAATATTGCAACTAAGACCTTTTATCTTTTATTATTGTAATTAAACTCTGTCTTTCCGTAAGTCTATGGAAAGACGGTTTTTCCCAAGACTTTGCCTAAAATTAAATACGTGATATTTATTAATATAAATTATTATATACTTTAGGCGAGCTCTAATCGAGTCATAATCGAGTTTGAACGAGCTTCTTATCGAGTTGTTCGCGAAAATAAACGAGCTGATCAGCATTATGTTCGTTTATGTTCGTTTATTAATCGAGGCTAAAATTTTGTTCGTGTTCGTTCATTTAATAAACGAACGATCACGATCCAATTTATAACCGAGCCGATCCCGAATTTGTTCACGAACGTGCGTGTTCGTTCTCACTCCTAGTCGTAACATAACATTTTAAAATTAAATTGAGAGATCGCACCTTTATCTTGACAGGAGATTTGGCTGAAAAACTTGTTCAAGATTAGTGGTGTAAAAAAAACTCGTAAGCATCACGCGAGTAACTCGGTTAAAATTTGATTTGAATTTGAGTTCGGTTTCTATTAAATATTTTTCATTAAAATTTAATTTAAACTCGAATTTGATTGAATTCAAGTCTGCTCATGTACTTGATTAAATATTTTTGCTCAATGTGTACTAACGTGTTTGAATAGTCTATTGTGTCATTTGAACTGGTACATAGAGAGTATGCTTGTTCAAGATGAATTTTGATTTGAATTTTTTTACACGGGTAAATTTACTTTGAGGACGTTTGACTTGACTCATTTATTATTTTAGATGAAATGGAGAGAATAAAGTTACTCTCTTCTCCAACTCAAATTGCACAAAAAGAATCAGTTCAAATTACAGAACTTTGATAATATATTTTTATGAGTAATAATGTTATCGTTTGAAATATTATTATACATTTATATATTCGTCGTAATATGTATTTTATAAACATTTTCCATGTGTCCACTTAAATTGCACACTTTCTTTTTTTATACTATTTTTTAAAAACATTAATCGCATGTTTAAATAGATATAGGGAGTCCGCGTATTTAAGTAACGCCAGAATTGAGTTAACGGAAATTTAGGCAAATTTGAGTGCTGGTGTGGTGAAGACTTGATTGATTGTTTCACGTGATTAGGTGTAATCTTGAATCTTGATCGCATGATTGGTGAAACGTATCTGTTCGTCATTGGATTCCAATCTTTTGTGTGGCCAGTTCATGAGTAGACTTGAAATTGAGTAATTATTGATAATTCTGAATTGCAAGCCGATCTGAGTGACGACTGGTGATAATAAAATGGTAAAATGATAGAGCTAGCAAATTGCACATTTTAAGTATGAATTTAATTTTGATTTAGTGTATCCACACTCTCTATAACGAGGAAGTTCAGAGTTTTTTTAAAACCAAATATTATGACCCTTCTCATTAAAATATAAAAATTGTTTACCATATTGGTGATAAACTAGTACTACTGCTAGTCTATCTTCTATTACAATTGATACACTAATAACTATTGAAAAATCCTAATTACAGTGAGAAAAAACCAATCTATTACAAGGTGGGATAACATCCCACATGACTGGCTCACTGAGAGTGGGGTGAGCCTCCCCACTTGAGCTCCACACGGACGTGGTGTATCGGAGCTTGCTCCACGCCAACTTGGCGTATAGAGATTTACAGACCATAATTTATTAGGGAGGTAGAACCCGAGTTGCGTCTGGTCAGTCGAACACAACACCCTGATTGCCTTGATGGCTAACTACACTACTACTACTGAACTGATATCGGTTTAAATACGCACCAGATCTGGGAAGACCGGAGACAGCTCAGCCCAAACCAACCCAACCCATCCCGACCTGACCAACCCTACTCGACCCGACCCGACCCAAACCCAACTCAACCAAACCCAACCCAACCCAATCCGACCTGACCCTAGTTGAACGGATATTGGTGTGCCACCACCTGTGGCTTTGCGCAGCCAGAAGCGGATGATTCCGGTGGGCTTGCTCCATCGTCGATGACCTTGTGTCGTCTCCATCTGTTTTTTCCTTGCAACCCTTTAGCTCGAGCACCACAGCTTTGTCTCCAACGTCCGACCAGCTTCTCCGGGAAGGGTCATCGCCTTCTTCTTCGCTCGTTGAGATTGACATGCATGAACACATTCTTCTATTTCTGGCCCAATTGGTCGTCTCTACGCCGATCAGTTTCAGTTAACTACTCAAACTACTAAACAGGAAAAGAAAACCTACAACTAAGGTGGGGGAGGGCCGCCGGTCCGCCGGATCTGGCGGCTGCGGCGGCCCCTCAGGCTTGGAATTTGAGTTGAAGTGCTTGCTGGGGAAACCCAACCGTCGTTTCTCACTCTCCTTTTTTCTTTTTTAAAAAATAATTTTTTTCTCTTCAATTTTCTTTTCCTCGTCTTTTCATCATGGGGAGATTAGAAATAGCAAATTTTCAATTTAATATTCTTTGAGTATTTATGTTATTGAATAAGTATGGATTGCATACACTGGTGTAGTTTTTCGACCTGATAGCTTAGATTCTTGTGTTCGTGATGATCACTCGATTTAGTTGTTCGCATTGATGTTTTGTTCTCGACCTGGTTGTATAGATTGCATTTTTGTAATTTTGTTTGTGTTTTCGGTTAGGTTTTCCATTAATTTGGACACTTTCAGATCCATTTTCAAGGTAGTCCCAGGTTGAACAACATAAATCGTGTTTTGGATCAAGTGGGGTTGCGGTTATTGAAAGGTCCCTGTTTTGGCGAAGAGAGTGATGTGTGATACGTTCCTCTCTACCAAGTTGTCATGGTTTTCGAGGAAGCAAGTTAATATCCCGATGGTGATATTACAGTTTTGATTGGATAATTAATTTGTAACAGTACTGACGATGAGTCTACTTGACATGTAATTTAAATATCTCTACATTAGATTAGTTATTGCTATAGTCTACTTGAGTTTTATGTCAATTCTACCTATTGTAATCGATGTTAGGCGTTTCCATTACAACTATGAATGATTATTTTTATTTTTAAAAAAAGAGACTCAGTGTTCAAACCACACTCATGTCAAAAATTCTGAATATTAAAATGAATTTTTGATATACATTATTTAGCATTATAGGAATGTGTGTTGTGTGTCGATGGTCCCACGGTAGTTATTCACAGGGATGGAGTTTAAACTTCAATGGATTTCAATAGATTTAATTGTGATGTCTCCTAATTTAGTCATAGAGTGGAATATTTATATGTAGTTTGGTTGCTAGCATGTAATCCTTTTTTTAAAAAAAAAGGTGCATATTTTAACTTTTATCAGTTTCTTTGAAAAATATTTGTTTCTTAATAATCCATTCGTCCCACCATTATTGACATATTTACTTCTCCAAGTCAAACTTGGTCAAATGTGACCATAAATATAAGTTAGTATATTTATAATAAAAATATCATATGACATATTATTATATTTATCTTAGCATCTATTTTTATATATCAAATTTTTATGCGAAATTATTTTTATGTAGGTACAGATATTAATGGTCAAACATGATCATTAAAAACTGTGAAAAAGTAAATATGTCATTAATGGCGGGACAAATGGAGCATATTGTAGGGGACGGTGTATTTATAATTATGTATTTATTTGGAAAGTTTCAATGTAACCCTCAAATTTCTAGAAGTTTCAAAATAACCATAAGTTTCCATCGAAAGTGCTGAAACAACCTTGTCAGCAAGGATTGTCAAAAATTTGGCGTTGACTATTGTGAAAATGACCAGAATACCCTTACTTACTTTTCTTTTTAAAAACACCGGTGGGAGATGGCTCATTAAAGACACCACTTAGGAGATTTTGTCCTATTTCTTAAGAACCGCCTTCTAAGAGGATCCGAGAGGTGGTTCTGAGTTCGGAACTCCCTCCCAGATCACACTGCAAGGCTCGAAGTCACTTTTAATTGATTAATACTGTTTTATTGGGTGTCTTTGTTGGACTTTTGAGCCCAACTATATAAACCTATTCGGGTTTCTTGCTCCTTAGTTATTTTCCGAACAAAAAATCATAACCGCAACGTTTTCTTTCCTTCTAAGTTCTAACCCATCTTCGTGTTTTCTCTCCTCCACCGCTGCCACCGTCACGCCACCCTTCTCCGTTCCCTCAGCCTCACCTCCATAGACTGGATGCCTGTGGCTCGCTCGACTTCGCCTTTGCCGTTGAACAAGGAACCAGATATGTTGCTCGACTCGGACTCCACCGCCTCTCGAATTCAACTCCGCACAACTCTGCCTCCACCGCTAAATAAGGAACCACCTCTGCCGCTTGACTCCGACTCCACCTCTGCTCGACTCCGACTCCACCACTGCCGCTGAATACCATCCGCCACTCGCCGTCGCCGCTTGATTTAACCAGTTGTAACCTTTTGATGTTGTAACAGATCCAAGTTGTTCTTCCTTTGTTGTCATCGATTGAAGTTATCCTCCCTTTGTTGTCACCGATTAATGTAGTTTCTCCGTTGTTGGGTCACGTCAGCCACCTTTGAAGCCCGACATATTTGGCTGGCTTTGCTTTGTCGCTGGAAACCTTAGTTTCTGGGGGTTTTTTGGGACATCAAAAATAGGTTCCCATTTCAAACTGTTTCTGACCTCGATAGATGGCGGTTCTTTTGAGTGACAACCACTACCAGAGAAGTCATATTCAAAGTGAATTCTAATGTCTGAAATAACCGCATTTAATGGGCCATCTTCCACTGGTGAAAATTGGAAGATTTCACCCTATAAAACATAAGTCTATATCAAGTAAATTTATAAAATTACAAAGTTATTTCAGTAAGAGAAACATAAGATTATACCGTTACATTGTTGGTCCAGCCCAATTCACCCCAACAAGAAGCAACAAGTTATTTAGATGTGAAACCACCCATCTAAACTACCCCAACAAATGATGTATTTATTTTAAAAAAGATTTAAATATGACAAAATACATAGCATATAGAGTGAATTGGTGGCTTAGTGGTAAAACCACACTCTCTATACTGAGAGGTCAAGGGTTCAAAACACACCCAGCAAGAATTGTGAATATTAGAGCAATTTCTTGTTGGGGATTACCCAGCGTCATGGGACCGTGTCGGTGGTCCCCGCTGTGGTTTCCCAACCTGCAGGTGGTCAATGATGGTGAGATCATGGTGGTTCTGATTTTGGTGGCAATGGTTCGTTGGTGGTGCAGTGTTTGAGTGTTCTCAAGAGGGTGCCATATCTATCAAATGGATGGAGTTTCATGCTCCATTGAGTTTCAATAGATTCAATGGTGGTGTCTCCTAGTTAGGTACTAGATTATGATATTAATATGTAATTTGGTTGCCTGTATGTAATCTTTCCACACAAAAAGCGGCACATTAGGTTTAGGCTCTTAGATTAATGTGAAGAAAATGAGTGGTTGAAATTGAATGTAGAAAGTAAAAAAAAAGTATAATTAGTGGATGACCTTGAAAGAATTTTGCCAAAATGGAAAGTGTGTCATTTTAAAAAAATCTCAATAAGATAAGTGTGTCACTTTTAGTGAAACGGATGGAGTATTTTTTAGGAACACTTTTTTATTAATTTTTATTAGATTATTTATTTACTTACTTTTTAATTAGTTTTATTGAATGTGTTTAACTTTAGTTTTATTGGTCTGATTGTTCATTTTTTTATTCTTTATTTAAAATTTAAAATTTTATAATGCAGTAATTTTGTCTATAATTATTTTTATATAAAAATATTGTGTAGTATGTAATGTTTAACAAAATCTAATGATAAAATAAATATATTTTCTATAATTCCAATAATATTTGCAATTTAAATTTTTTTAATAATTAGTTTACAATTATTTTAAAATAAAATAAAGAGAAGATCTCCCGTTTGACCCACTAACGATTAGACCATTCATAAACAAAAATCACATTTTCATAATTATTAAGTTCAGATTATAATTATTTTTATGTTGAGATTCATTTTAAAAGGTTTTTCATAAAAAAGGAACTCAATGCAATAAATAAAAATAAAAATTAAATCATTTTATTAGTCATACTAATGATAAAATGACCTCTTCTAAAGGTTAGTCGATCTAAAATGAGACTTTATAAAAATAAAATAATTATAAATAGTCATATTTAATTATAAAATACACATTAACCTAATAATAAAATATTAGAATTTTTCCCACTCCAATATTTATAATTATCAATACACTGTAGATATTATAAATAATAATAATAAATCATTGCAATTTTCAATCCATATAGAGTAATATTTTTGCATCTGCACAATCATACTACTACATCTAAAATAGGTTCATTGTGGAGCAATGTTAGGCACTAGATAATACTCGTGCCATTGCACGGATTTATAAATAAAAATTAACATTATACTGAGTCCATCTTTTGACATTATACTGAGTAAATAATTTATAATGAGTCCGTCTTTTGAAATACGGTCTTTCCATGAGCTATGGAAAGACCAAGATTTAAAGTGAAAATAAGATGAAATGAAATGACATTATACTGAGCACAACCACTTTTTGCATGATTCGGATTATAATCTTTATAACAACTACACGTTGCATAATAAATTTTTAATATTGAAATTAAAACCTTTTGTCTCTTATTATTCTAATTAAATATCGTCTTTCCCAAAACTTTACCATTTATAATTCTAGCAACTAATAAAATTTTATTATATTTGTATGATTAATGCAATATTTAGAATAAATTTATATATTTATTAATATATATTTAAATTTAAAAAAATTTGCATGATATTCATTAATGCATAATAATAATTATTCACATTTAAATGAATAAAAATAACAAAGCAGCAATGAATATATCAATATATATTCATAATTAATTATTAATTAATTTTAGTAAAATTATCATTTTTAATAGAAATAATAAAAAATTAAAATTAGAATGAAAATTATTGTTATTTTCTTTACTAATTATATATATTTAATTAAATAAAATGTCAAATTTGAATTGAATAAAAATATATTATAAAGAGAGGCTAAATGATTGATTTCTTAAATATATAATTTAAGAATAAAAATAAAGCATTTGTGTACCAAAATATGTAATATGTTAGTTTGGGTGGTGATCCATTACAAATAATTTTTGAATTCAACCAAACAAAAAGGTGGTGGTTGCAGTCCTTGGAGGCTCTTACATGTTGCGAAACGCCACAGTTGTTGCAAATGTGAATGATGTGTTCCAAGGGTTGTAATAATGAGTTAAAACTATGTCGATCTCTACAAAATGATGATGAGTTTTCGTACTTCCACAACTACGGAAACATGTCCCCCATTGATGACCTGCTCATCCCCGATCCTGACAAAGGTGCCAGTTTTCGCATCTCTTGGCTAACAAAGCAGCATAATGCTGTCACGATATGTTGGTTGCAGAGACAGATTCCATAAAATGATAGTAACCTTCAAAAGTAGCCAACTAAATGCAACATATGAACAATAATCCAAGAAGAAAAGATAGGTGTGTAATAAAAGAGCCAAAAATGTTTTACCTCAAATATTGTAGCTAACCTAAAGGGTATGTTCAGCAACATGCCATAAGCTTTCCATCGATCAAAAACCATGTAAGGATTTACATCAACAAAATTATAATGGCGGCCTACCTACGAATGTATCATAAATTATCCCTAAGTCAGAGAAGTAATAGGAAAGTAAATCATCATTTCAAATTTCAAAGTCAAGTGTAAAAAAAATTGCATGAAGTTACATGGAAAAATTACTCAATGTCACAAATGGAAAGATTCGAATGTTGTAAGTTTAAACCACAACCTGAACCGTCATGTCACCAGTGTTGGCGACTTTAAGTTTAACTGTTTCTCTCCCACGATTTACGGTGATAATTCCACCGCTGAAGATTAGTTCACTAGGAATTTTGCCAGTTTCTAAAGGAGGAATTGTCCAGCGAAGTATAGTGTTCGTGAACAAATTGCTTCATTGATTCTTTCGTAAAATTTGAACAAAACACAGATTCCCTATCACGGTACTAATAAAACTATGAGAAAATGAAAGAAATAAATTTTCTGTTCGAGCTCCAACTCAAATTCCTTTTCCTTAGTATCAAGTACAACCTTGTGCTCCTTCAAGAGTTTCTCCATTTCCATATGAACATCCACCATGCACAAAACAGAGTTGAAAACATGAAATTATGTAGATGCTTGATTTGAGCATACTACAACACCCTAAAATAATGACAGAAGCTTGGAACACGATCATACTCATTCTCTAAGATTCAACTTTTTCTCTAGTTCATTCAATTCCTTCTTCATATAGTCCAAACTCCTTTTCAATTTATCAGCTTCTTGAAATGATATAGACCAGATGAAAATCCATGATAATACAAAAATACTCTCAAAAGTCATTAAAACCAAACAAACAAAACTAACCTTCCCCATCAAAATAAGGCTAGTTTGATGTTCAGTAAACTCTTCTTTTTTTCTTTCAAAGATAAGTTCGTTGTATCAACATTCTCCCATATATCTTTAATTTCTTTCTGCGCTTCCAAATGTTATCATTTTTGTTTCCTCTCTAATCTCTCTGATTAAGCAATCTTTGGCTTTCAGCAAGTCTCTATTATGCCTCTTGTAATTTCTGTTCCCACTCTCTCAATTCTTCCCTTTGTTTAGCCAGGTTCGCTTCCTGCACTCCACACCTAAAAAAGAACAGATCTCAAGTGAAAATAAATACCATTAGCATCAGTAGACTCATAAAAGAAATAAAAACATAAAGAAAAGAAAAAGATTTTTATCAGTTGGAAAATTACTCAGTAGTGAATGATAAGCGTTCCCGTCGAAGTGATTTTTCGAAGGCAACCAACTCCTACAATTTACAGTGTTGGACAATAGTCCCTTGCCTAAAACATAGATCATACGCACAATTGATCATCATTCTATGAACCTTGACTACATCATAGACTTTTCAAAGTTACTGAACACAGCATTGTTTTGCAAAGAAGCAAGAAGGGTCTTATAACATGCTCTTAGAAGTTGCAACAGGAGGTGAATCAAGAAAATCTACTTTTTCACAATCAACCATTAATTGAGTATGAAATAGTAAACTACACTTATCAGAGATAGCTATTAGAGAGGACTTATTTTTAAACTATTTTGATAACATTATCATTTCTAAAATCAGACATCAATAGGCATGCACATGAAATATGGAAATCATTATATCAAAAGTAATGAAAGGTAGGGAGATTTTAATGAACTCTTCTAGTAGAATTTGCCGAGAAAAATTATGAAAGATAAGAGGATTTACAGGTGGGTATGGAAAAACACTAAACCCTGACACATTGAAGGGGTAATCCAGCCAACTCGGTCTCATTTAAAAAGATGTATGGTTTGTCATCATTCATATTGTAGATTTATTGCAAGTTGAGTTCGTCTATTTGAGTCTTCAAACGCTGAAGTTCCTCCCTCTTCACCGTGGTAAGATTCAGTCTGTTGCGCTCAAAATCTTTAACCTGTCACTGAGTGAATATATGCTTTAAAGAACCTAAGATTTTATTATTTATGCAAGAAGCACATGACTCCAAATTATAATCCAAAATGTGTCCTTAATTAAACACCCTACTACATGAGTTCGACTGGAAACAGTCAGGGAGAAAAGAGCAATCTCTTACCAAGAACTTAGCATAGCGTTTATCTTCATATCTCTGTCCAACAAACCTTTAACAGAGCGGTATACATTCTCTCGCAGCCCCACTTACTGCATAATTTTCATTAGCATCATTATTAGTTTGAATACAATTACATTAAAGCATACATGAGCATCTACGGACATAAAAAGATTGCAAACTTTGAAACCGTCACGTCACATTAAAATTTAGCTTCAAAGAAACTCTTTGAGAAGCTTAACTCACAGCTGGTTGAATACATAGAATAACACATAACAAAGTCCCCATGGATTAAAATTTGCTTCACTCCATCAACCTGCAAACATAATAGCATGAAATACACTAAAACAAACAGAAAAATAAAGTATGACGGTCCCAACTGCGATATGAGGGCCATTGTTCACACGTGCAAGATCATTAATCCAAGCTATCACTAAAATAAGTTGGATCGAACCGAGAACGAATTTTTTTACAGAGTACCATTATCAGAAGATTTTCAGTACTCGTTTCCAGCAATTTTTGTAGTAAAATAATAAAGGGT
>JAULKK010000007.1:13082269-13092448 GCA_032355705.1 Rubia peregrina
GGTATATTTTCTATCATACCATTTGTTCACAAATTGCCAACACAATTAATCCATGAGATGTATATCTGACTTTACACGGAGAATAAAGTTTGAGAAGTTCAAGTGTGACTGCATTAGGAAATCATTTGAATTCGCATTGGGCCTTTTTATGATTGTGTTTAGCCACACTTTTCAGGTAAAAATCAAACATTCAACAAAATGTCGGGTAAAAATAGATGAAATTAGGTATAATGAGGAAGGGTCAACCAAAGATTACTTGTCGCAAGAAGTATTTAGATTGGAATAAACGGCATGGACCAATTGATTGTAATGAGTTGTGTAGAGTTGCAAATTGCGCTGTCTCATTCCTATATTATATAAGGGCTTCTTCTGAGCCTTTCCCTCCTGTATGGTACAGCACTTTAATGCAAATAGTTGAGCCACGCACGACATCAAAGAACCAGATAATACTGCCGGCAGACTCTTGTTGGCCATATCAATAAATAACAGACATTTATGATCAACTGGTAGCAATATCATAACAGAAGTAAAGTAACCATGGAAAAGTGAAGGCAATATACCAAATTACCAGACACTGTAATTGTCTCCACAAAACATTGACTGGAAGTTGATATTGACTGTGGTAATCTCTACGTGCATTGCCATTGCAAAACTACAATTGTCTACTTCAGCTTTTTAGAATCCTGGATCATGTTATCCAGGGGAAAAAGAGACCATCAGATTCAGAACCCTTCATCTAAGAGGGGACCAAACCTTTGTAACTAAACAGGGTCAGTACCTTAACCCTAGTCCTTAACTTTCTCATTTCTGTGAACTACAACTTTACAATCAAGAAGCAGGCGAGCCTCTAACCCAATACCATATCGACAGGGTGTTTAGGAATCGTCATCAAAATTGACTCTCTCTCCAGTAGAGAAGGTGATATAGAAAAGAGCAGCAGAGAAGTAGAGAAAAGATGTGAGTAGCAAGAATCCCTTAAACGAGCCAACCAACTCCACGAAGTAGCCAGTTCCAACTGTTCCAACAATAGCAGCGAATGTACCAGCAGTATTCGACATGCCTACAACGAAGACAGAAAAAAGGATGACAACATCAAGTATGTATGATGCAAAAGGTATAAAAGATCTCCTGCAGTTCACAAACTCATATCCAAAAGATGTACTATCAAGAAAAATACTTACCATGCAGTACACCGGAATATTGTGGCGCGATCTCCTGATCATTGGAGGAAAAAGAAAGGGAAGAAAGATGTTAGTTCGAGTGCAAAAGATGCAAGTAATCATATCATGATTGTTCCCAGATATGCTAACCTGAAGGTTTACTAAGAAACCACAATGACTGAAAGACTTAAGCCCGACTGCAACAGTTAGCCAAGCAGAAGCATCACCAGGGATTTTTGCCCTAGTTAAGCCAATGAGAGCCAACCCAGGGCCCATAAAACCTATAGTCTGTAGAAGTAACACAATGAAACAAAAAAAAGGTGAGAAGGGCCAAATTAGTATATATGAACGTTGAAGTTGAAGGTGAATTGTGGTAAGCCAAATGCCACACAATAAACTCCTCTAGGAGAAGATTTGTTGGAGTCCGAATGGAACTACCTCAAAGGTGCTTATACAGGACCACATGCAGATTATTGATTTGCTACTTACATTACATGCATAAAAATTTTTAACTAACAAACAAAATCATCGACTCGATGGGAAGAAAATAACTTAAAATACAATACTGGAAGCCAAAATTTAGACACCAACAGGCTCCTAAATCTACATTAAATATTAGCATGTGTTGTTTAGCATCCTTAATCAAAATATAAATAGCAGACGGTCCCAACAAAATATAATAAGTACGGCTGAAAGGAAAATCGAATTAAACAAATTCTTAAGTTGCAAATCACAGCAAAACTGTTGCAAAGCGAGGGAAAACTGTGTATTTTGTGAGGGTCCTCATGGGATAGAAGCAGGAGTAAAAGATTGTAGGTCAAGCAAGATAAAAAAAGCACTATCATATGGTAGAATTCAAAGCAAGGAAAAAAGTCCCATCGTAAGGTAGAAGACACAGCAAAGAAAAAAGAACCATTGTGTGGTTGTCTTCATAATAAAACAGGGAAAAGGATAATTCCACAGATCCCATACTTGCATGATCTTGCGGGTTGACGTAACACTGACTCCATTTTCAATCATCTTGTCAGATAAAACACCAGCGAAGTATCCAGTCACGGCCATAACAATCCAAGGAAAAGCACTATACCATGCTGCATATCTGAGATCAACATGATAGATCTACAAGCCACCAAAGCAACTTTCAATTAAAAATTTTCATTGCATACGTTTTTTTATCCAAATATTTCGAACTGAAAAGGAAAGGATATTCTACCGTCTTGAAATAAATTGGCATCCATGAAAGAATTACAAAAAAACCCTGCAAAACAGAAATACGAGGGGTTACATGCAATTATGATGGTATCTATGGGCACATAATTGCACCTTGATGTATTATTACTTCAACTGGTCAGAATTTTTTGTAGAACTAAATTGCTAGATCAATGATATTCACAAGACTGATGTGACAAACACGTAGGAGAAGATAACATGCAATCCATAATGACGAGTGATAAGTGTCTCCCATCATACAAAGGTGCTGGACACCATGAAAATTCACAGAACTTTTATTAAGAGAAATACTCTTCTCGAAATTAAGTAAATCAGAAGATAATATAAGATACTAACAAAGTTATTTTGAATACTAACAATCACATAATATAAGATACTCAAGTAATTTCAAGGTCAGCCAATTTAATCCACTACTCACTAGACATGACAAGGCATAGTTTTAGCAGTGGAGAAATGCATTATTACCCAGCTGTGCATTGCATTTGCAACAATCAGAGACCATGTTGGCAGCTTTGAAAGCAATCGCCTAAATGGCGGGATCATTTTGGTTTTTTGATCATTATCTGTAACCACATAGGGTATCTTCCCTTTCTGTACATACTCCAACTCATAAGTAGATATTTGAGAACATTTGTCAGGACTACTTGAAATCGCTGCTATCCAGACCAAAACCCATAGAAATCCAGATAATCCAAATATTACAAATGGACCAAACAAGCCCCCCTGAGATATCAGAATAGGAGACAGTATGAGTCCAATAGCACTTCCAAGCTGAAATCCTGCCATAGCAAGTCCCACAGCTCTTGACCGCTCTATTACAGGAAACCATCTGAATATCAAACATTCAAAGAATCTCTTAGCAGTTTAGCCACACAATTTCCCCCCAGATAATGAGACCACCGACAAATACAGGCGATATGCAAACTGCAATATCTGACAAGGCATTAAGGTGCATTACATACCTAGCAATCATGTTGTTCATGCATGGAAGAGCTACTCCCTCTGCAATGCCGAGCAACATCCTCATCGCGATTAGTGCCAATACGGAAGATTCTGCAGCCCATGGGGTAAGAAAGGTCGCCATAGACCACAAGACAACACCCCAAGCCATGACAACTTTGCCTCCGTATCTATCCACAAGTGTCCCTCCCGCTATCGGTGATATTAGGTATCCCCAGAGAAAAGATGACTGCCATTAGTAACTAAATCAATAAACTAATGATGATATTCCTCCCGTTCTTATTTTCACTTGAATATAATGTTTCTCCTCTTCTTGTTTGATATACCCTTGGCTCCTTTTGGGGAAACAAACTATGAGCTACCTTCATTTATACATTCTCAAATAACGGATAGTAATAAATGATAGGATAGAATAGATTTCCTAATTCATATAAGGCTTTAAGCTAATTCTTCAATCTTCAACATCATAAAATACAAGGAAAATTCTAGCTGAACACTGTGAATTTCGATAAGAAAAGCATTTCCAAAACAGAGGAAAAACGCACTGATAGAAATTACAAATTAGTGAACAAAAGTGCATCTCAAATATATCGACGGTTTTTTCGCTTGTTGAGCCGTTTGTTTTGCGATGGAAAATAACAATAACAAAAAAAAAGGAAAGATGAATTTACCTGAATGACTCCGGCGAAGGACTGACTCCAGCCATTGGAAAACGCCATGGGTACTATAGCCACTGACATGACGACTCGATCCGCGTTACACAAAGCCAAGGCTAAAGCCAGCATTGCCACCACCTTGATTCTCTCCGAGGTGATGAACTCCGCCGCGCTCGGCGCCTCGAATATGCTGCCGCCGCCGCCGCCTTCTCTGCCTCCAGAAGAAGCCCTGGCCCGCACAAATCGAGTGCTGAGAATTTGACGCGGAAATTCAGCTGCGGAAGTAACGAGGCTTTTCGCGAGGCGGTTGGGCTTCAGTTGAAACGAAGCTCGATTGTTCGCGAAGAGTTGCAATCTTGAAGGATTAGGGGTTTGAAAGGCGGTGAGTGAGCTTGAGCTTCGACATGGCCGCCGGAGCGCTGCCGCAGAATTCATGTTTGAATAACCTCCGGTTGTTGGAGCTGGATTACGGGGTAGATTCTGGTCACACGGGGCCCATTTACGGTGGAGCAACTGAGCACTGACTGACTGTGCGTTGAAAATAAATTAAATATGGATATTTTGGGCAGTGCTTAATTGCTTATTAAGACAAATTAAGAGAAAAGAGATACAGGCTTGCAATCTGTCCAGCGATTATTAAAAATAAATAAAGACAAATTAAGAGAAAAGAAAAAGAGATACAGGCTTGCAATAAACTAGTAATAAATTATCGTGCACAGATTATTTAGTGACAAGGTTATAGAAAATGCATTTTGTTTGGAGTATAACAATTTATTGTCGAAAGATTGTATTTGTCTTGTGATTAGTGGCAAAACTAGAAAGAAATTTGTGGAAGGGCGGGGCTGGGCAGACCTAGGAAGGGTGGGGCTGGGGCGGAACAGTATAATTACCCCTAGTCACCAGAGTTTTTTGGGGGCGGCCGCGTTCCGCCATTGCTTGTGATAATAAAGGGCAAATTGCAGATTATTATAATGAAATTTAGAAAATATATATAGACAATATCATATTCAGATTATAATAAATGAGTGACACTTTATGAATTGATAGATTCATGTATGAAATAAATTTAATTTAACTTTATCATTTACTTGAAAAAACTATGGAACATTGATATTTCGCAAAGTCGCTTTAGATCCACGAGCCATTAGATAGGGTCATTTTATTATAGATGTAACTAATGAGGTGATTTAATATTTGTTTTAATTTATTGCAATGTAGTTTCTATAATTTTGAAAAACCTTGAAAACACATCGTCGTGTATAAATCATTATAGTTTGACCCTATATGTTGTTGAAATGAGATTTTTTAAAATAATTGGTCTAACCGTTAATCGGTTTGACAAAAGACTTTTTGATTGGTATTTAAAAAAAATTACACAATAATTTTAAAATATTAGAAAAGAAATAGAGGTGGCACGTGCCCATCCAAGACACTTAGATTCTCTCAAATTTGTCCGATCTACAGAATAGATGAACTAAGCACTGCTAGGAAAACTAGTCTGGAAGCTTATCACGGACAAACAATCCTTCTTCTCCAAATTGTTCCTAAACAAGTACTGCAACAACGAGGATTTCCAGAAGGTCAAACTAAAGCAAGGTGCAACGTGGGGTAGAGGGGAATCATGTGGGGAAGAGAACTTGTCAAGAACATGCTCAAATGGCAAGTAGTTGAGGGTAATGGAATAGACATCCAGGATGAGTGGATCCCAAACCACAAGAACCCAATAAGGTATGAGAGACAACTTCTGCCACAGCTCAGATTCAGAGTTAGTGATCTGATCCATATTAATAAAAAACAATAGAGACTTTCCCTTCTGAGACTGTTCTTCAGCCCAGAGATAGTAAATAACATTGCAGGCATCCACATCCCACTCGCCCCTCTTGGACAGAAGGACTACCAATTCTGGGAGAAGGATTGGCTTGGAAAGCATACGGTCAAAAATGGCTATCACGAGGCATGGACATAAGAGATCAACAGAAACAATTAGACTCAGCCCCACCAGGAAACGCGAAACCAGAGAAACACTTATGGAAGAAGTTGTGGAACTTAAAGATCTCAGAAAAAGTCAAGTTTCTGGTGTAGAGACTCGTACAAAATGTGGCACCCCATAGGTCCCGCACTAAGGAAAAGGAACATGGAAGTCTCATTTATCTGCCAATTGTGCCAATCTCAAGTGGAAACTCCAACCCATGATATTAGAGTGTGACTTCGCCAGAAGATTACGGAGAACATCAAGGTTGGGGTTTGACTTCCAACGGGGCAAACCGAATCAGCTCAAAACATGGCTAACATAATGGTTCAAGACCACACCGGAAGCTGAGGACATCAATCTCACATGTCTCACCATATGGGGAATCTGGTGTGCCAGAAACAAAGACACGATAGAACAACAACAGCACCCCCGTGGAAACAATCTTAACCACCATCAGGGCGGCACAAGCCATTGAACAAGAACAAGATCCAACAAGGTCAACGATGGTAGAGGACCCCAAATTGGAACAAGCTACACTGGAACAAAGAACGTGAGGAAACCAAGTATTGGAACCAAGGCGAGCAAAGGTAGGTGACATACAACTGATATGGAACACTCATGATGGGCACCTAGACCTCATCTATACCAGCTGGACACGTATCGACACCGATGTGGCTTTCAGAGCACAAGATGGAAAAGCAGCAACAACGTGGTGTCAACTCAAAGAGAATGAGAGAATGGTTGGCAGAGATCGTGTAACATCCAAGCACTATCGGCAGTCCAAGCAGAGCTCATTGCTATTCACGAAGCAATGGCAGGCGTAAGGAACAGAGCAAAACACACGTTTGTGTGCGAACGGATTGCGAGATAGCTCTCAATCACATCTATAACTTCCCAGATGCCCCCCTCCCCCCAACACTCAAGAGACTGCTCAGGAGTATCATAACGATGGCAATGGTGTTCATTGGATTAGATATAATTAAATTCAAGAAAGATGTTTTAATGAATGCCCACAATCTAACTCGTCATGTAATGGGTGGCTTAAACCACCAAACCCCATGCCAATATAAGTGTCCGACTCTTTATATTTTTTTAAGTTCGTATTTTAATTTAATTTAGCGAAATTTCAGTTAAAACTATTCAACTTAATTTTAATCATTTATTGTTACATTTTATTATATTTAATTCTAGTTCAAATCAATTTAATTCAATAGAAATACAGTTCGGGAGAATAAAACCTTATTTTCCTTTTAACCATGTGTACACAATGAAGTTAAGAGTATAGAAAATCAAAGAATACAATGAAAATATAGAAAATTCACTTCAATCTTTTTCCCATGTCCTTTATGAACCAAACTACAAAAATGTTTAAAATCTCCAGCTACAGAATGAATGATGACATTACAGTCACTAAGCCTATCCTTGGCAAACTATCTACCAAAATACCAATAAATCAGAACTAATTGCCTCTGCAGACCATGATAATATGATATCATGATTCATGCCCAGTTCTTACACAACCAACTTCAGTTCCTGCAAAGGCATCAGTTATAACCGGGAAGGCGTAAACATGCAAACTTAGAAGCTTAGCTCACCCACTCGGCTCCCGAACAGAATGAAAATGTTCTTCTTCCGAACAATGAAGCTACAAACGAAGCTGGAATTCTCAGCCTCCATTGCCATGGAAAACCCGTTGGCACCATAGCTTTTAGAGGTAATGTGAAAGATCAAATCTTCATCTCCACTAGTAGCAAAACTCCACATTCAACAAAAACACAGATAGCAAAATATGACATTTTGAGAGCATGCGATATCTATACACTTTTTACCACATGCTATTTCAGGAGCCTCACCAGAACTGCGTGATGCATAAACGTTGTAATGAAATTGAACTGATTCAATGCACACGTAGAGTTAGTCTCCTATCTTCAGTTCTACTATCAGATTCGTGGTAACAGCTGAAGGAAACTACGCATGATTCTACCCAATCGATCTTGTTGCTCAAAATGGAAGAAAACACTCGAAAGCATCACCTATTACCGAGTTTCCAGAAACGTATCTGACCAATTACAGTAACATAAAGCTGCATCAATCTTATTTTCTCCTTTTCTTTTTCATGCAACAAGTTCAATTTAAGAGCGGGGAACTTACCATTTGTTTCCCAGAAGCCATGCTAACCAAGTTCTCATCATGCATAGGTCAGAAAACTTATAATTGAAGCTAAAGATGAATTTATTTCATGAAAGTATGTAACTACAAGAAGTGAACATGCTGTCCTGATATGGTGTGTAAACTAAAAAGAGGTCCTCCGTTCGTAATGAATCTTTTATGAACCTCTGAAGTATATAAAATGCTTCTAGCTTCACATTTTGCTGTCATGTTTACCAAATAGTGAGTGGCGGCCTTCAGCAATGAGCTCTCCTGTTAATTTGTTCTTTAAAACAACCACCGTTCCAGAACAACCCCCTTTCCTACCTAAAAGCTTCGAGCTGATCTCCAATTCATCCTGTCAATTGAAATTCATCACGATGAAAACCAAACTTCCAGCAATCAAAAAAGCAACAATTTCACCATTGACTCCAGCAGAGCATAGCCAATCCAAACTACAAATACACCTGTCTCATGTAATGACCAGACACAAGAGAATTATAAGTGCTTTAGAATACAAACATTAAAATTCATTAAACATATTGTGATCGACAAGTGAGCTACAAATTTGAATCCAGCTACTTTAAGTCTTTCAGACCCATAGCACAAGATTGAAAATGTTGTTGGCACACCGAGATGACAACAGTTTTAGGCTAAAATCGCTCTTGTAGTTTTAACAAGAGGATACCATTAGAATCAAGTGCTGCTATCGAGAACCAAACTATACTATATGTAGAGGTAACGCGTAACTTTATATATTGATCTATAACATCCACCAATGCAGGACTCTCACATATACTAAACGAGACAAAAATCAAGGTCAATGCACGCGAACTCATTCTGAGTTGCTTCATATTCCACCAAGTCTCTTTTCTCATACATATCACATCATGAAAAAATTGGATATCAAAAACCAAACAAACATCAATAAACTTCATTTTACAATTATAAAAAAATGGAGTGAATATATAAAAAGGGCTCACATCAAGCTTTGCAGTAGAAAGGAAAGAAATGGACATGTCCACTGAAACACTAACTGGACGCCCTTCCTCATAAACCAACACGCCGCCCATTATATCCACCAGGTTGGCCACCGCCCCCGATGCAAAGTTCCCATTTCTATCCTACAAAAACGACACTGTATATTATATTACCCACAAATCTAATAATACCTCGTATGAATGGAAATTTATGATCAAAATTAGTTAAGCAAAGAAGAGTGTAGTTATGGAACAAAAGTACAGTAAGATTTAAGGAATTGCTTCTTCTTTTTTGTGTTCTTACGATGAGGCGAGCAGGGACTTTGAAAGTGCAGGAAACGAAACCGGGTTCAACCCGGTCGACCCGGATATGTGGAAGGCCGTAAGACTCGAAGATGATTGGGGCGGCAAGAGGTTGGTCAGCCGGCGGGAAGGCGAGCCGATAAATGCGTTCGGCGTTTTGCTTGGGCACTTGCAGGAATTCTTTGGCGGCCTCCATTTTCTCTGTTTTGACCTTTTTTCACTCTGCTTTTAGGACAGACGTAGTTACGGCTTTGTGAATTGGGCCCGGTTATGTTTGGCAAATGTTTACTCTCTCTGTCCCATATTCTGCTGGGAGAAATATGACGTCGTTCAGGAAATTTACTTAATTGTTAATGTTACATCCATATCATAATGGTAAATAAAAAATTAATTCATAGAACTATTTGTTACGAAAAATTGAATAATATCATATACGATAATATTATTGTTCATATGTTTATTCAAATATGCGATCAAACTTTGATAAAAAATAGTGTTAAAAAAATAAGAGTGCAAACACACCTAAGCCGGAGGGAGTAGCTTATAAGCAAAGATTTTTTTTTTGTATCTGATAAAATGCTAAAAGGCATTTGATTTTGAAAACATAAGTTTTTTTGGAAGAAAAGTAGAAGCTGATCTCCCATGCTTTCAAAATAAGCTAAGCACAACTCTGTCAAACAGTGGTAAAATCACACTCTCTATGATTGAGAGGAGTTTAAAACACACTCATATCAAGAATTGTGAATATTAAAGCAACTTTTTTGGGAATT
>JAULKK010000007.1:13174396-13185214 GCA_032355705.1 Rubia peregrina
ATGTAATTTATCCTAAACAATATAAATCAGTGCACGATTTATTGTTGAAAAAAAACATGAAAAGATTTTTGAGAAGAATATAAATATAACCCTATATAATTGAGAAATGTAAATATAACTCTGAGATAATTTTTAGTGTAAATATAACCCTAACTTGAGTTTCCAGTAGTTGATCTTATCTGAAATGACAAAAAAGTCATTGAACCAAATGTTGAATTTGAATGGACAATTTTACCCATCTCTCTAGCAAAAAAACAAGGAAAAAATAAGAGAGAAGCTGGAATCCACCGCCTTTGACAACTCGCCGCATGTACCATTCAACTTCATCGCTGCCTCTAACAGTATCTATTCCGGCGTGTTCTCCGTTGCTATGATCTGCTCCATTTCTCTGTCCGGCCTCCAAGTAGCACGTTGTTCTGCTTGCCGCCGCTCAGCATCTCCGATAACCGTCGTTTCTCCAATCGACTCCGACGAGCTTCTCCAAAAATGCCGACTCTCACCAAGGTTTCCGTTCGTTTTCTCGGCTTTTTATTCTCAGCCACTAGCGCAAAAAAAACAACTGGTAGTGCTCTATTATCTCCAGCGTGCATTCAGATTTCGGTCCAGCGTAGCGTGGAAGACAGGAAAATCGAATAAGAAGACAGTGTGTGATTCAAACGCGCGAGCACAAACTAGGCATGTGAATCTCACGTGCGCCCCTCGCCGCCCTCCACCGCTATCTCCGTTCGCCTCCCTGCACATCGCTTTCATCATCTCCATTCGCCTCCCTCCATCACCGCCTGCACCATCTCCGCCCACCACCCTTTCACCATCTCCGTCTGCCTCCCTCCACCGCTGCCTGCACCACCACCCAAAGTTGTCGATTGAGTGCAGAGATTGAAAAAATTAATTTGACGAATTACACTTTGGTTGTGAAGACCCAAAAGAAAAGTAAGCAACTTTGGAACAGAGAAAGTATTTAGGCCCGAGAGGAGGAGCTCGAGATCAGCAGATCTGGGAGTGACAACATGGACAGCGGCCCTGGCGACGATTAGAATCAAAGAACTCAGATGAAAGAAGGGGTATAATTGTAACTTCACTATTTTCATTTTTAAAAAATTAGAGGGATAAAATTGACTTTTCATCTAATTTCAGTCTCAAACTGTCGAAAAATGTTATATTTGCACATAAACTAATTATCTAGAGTTATATTTGCACTTTCAATTATCATAGGGTTATATGTGTACTTTTGTGAATTATATAGGGTAATATATGCAATTCGCTCAAGATTTTTTATTTAGAGAAAGCAAAGTTTGACAAAAATGGTATTTTCATAGTATATAGAAAGATGGTGTTTAATTAGAATTATAAAAATGTAAAAGGTTTTAGTTGCATATTAAAATTTTATTATACAATAGTTATAAGTTTAGGACCTGATTAATACAACCCAAAATTTTTGTCTTGATTATAATTTTTATTTTAAGTTTGATTTATTTCGACAACTTATAGACAAACTTTCTTTCAAGAGTGAACATCCATAAATAAAAATTATCTGAAAATATTGACCGCTATCTGGATAAAATGTATATTATCACCCCCTCAACTTGACTAAATTAGTTTTGATTTGGTCGCTACTCAATACAAATTTATTGTCTTCTTCAACGCACGTTATGTCGACCAATACGATCGTATGAATGTGATAATTTGCTGAATAATAACGAAGAAATTTGAAAAATTCAATGTGCATTTAAGTCCTGCCTTTTAAGGCGCTTCTGATTCTTTTTCTAGGCATCGCTTGGCTCGTGAGTCTTAGCAGACTTCATACATACTCAATGAATCCATTTGTAATATTAAATCAGTTGCTCAAAGAATACTTATGCATTAAAAATTATTTATTGGACTTAACTTTTTTTTGATAATAATACAATTATAAAACTTTAGATTGCATAATTGTTAGACAAAAATATTTTGTACTAGTTAATATAATTACTAGAATAATTTGATTTTGATTTTAATTTCTTGCAACAATTTTTTTATAATTATAAAAAAAAACATTTAATGATAGGCAAAGTCTTGGGAAATACCATTTTTCCATAGACTTATGGAAATAGGGGGTTTAATTGAAATAATAAAAGGGAAAAGGTCTTAGTTGTAACATTAAAATTTTATTGTGCAACGTGTAGTAGTTATAAATTTTATAACCAGATTTATGCAACCCAAAATTTTTATTTTAATTTCTTCTAATTTATACTTTAAACCTTGGTCTTTCCATTGCTTATGGAAAAACCATCTTTCAAGAGACGGACTAAAAAAAATACATACACCGTATCTATTTCAATCATTTACAATAAATAATAAATAGATGGATAGCACTAATAACGTCGACATAAATAATTGATAGTTATTAATTTTGATTGGGGTGAAAACTGTATAGTGTATGTTGAGAAATAAGTATGTTGGGTGATGGTCCAATCATATTTTGAAAAGTGTTAAATAAGTTAACAAAAAAAGATAAAAGAAATTAATATGTGATGGGCCCCACTTTATTTAACACTTGTCAAAGTATGATTGGGCCATCACCCCCAACATACTTATTTCCTAACATACAAAATTTCCTGGTAATTTTGTATTATGATATGATGTTTTTTTTCTTAAAATAGAAAGTGCACTTTGGTTGGAACAGATAAAAAAAGGAAGTGTGCAGAAATATCTGGTACAGAAGGAGGGAGTACAGACATTGTTTTTGATTGTGAACTTATTGTACCACTCCTCTTTGCACAATAAGCAGCAAGAAAATAGGAAAACAACAGATAGATCGTATCACCTGAAAGAGAGGATCCAAAACATCTATCAGCCAAACAAACATTGTCCAAATTCTCACCCAACAAATCCTTTTGTGGTCACTCATGCAAAAACTACCCAAATTTTCTTCTTCCATTTTTTGGTAAATGTTTCCATTTTCCTCACTTTTTTTTGCTGAAATTTGATCATTTAAACACAAATCAGATTCTCAAACACATTTCCCAGAATCAGAAATGGTGATAAACGGCAAGATAATTCAAGAATCCACCAAAAAAGTTGCCAAAATCTCCATGGAAATTTCCCTGGAGTTTGCCAAAGCTCATCCTTACATTTCATCCACCACCATTTTCCTCCTCCTTCTGTACCTATGTTTTCCAGGCCTGTTTTGGTTCATCGTATGCTCAGCAGGTTTCATTTCGTTCGCGAAAATCTACATTAACATCAAAAACGCAAATGCAAAGATTTCCGGAACAACAGGTGTCAAGAAGAGCGACGCAAACTCATCATCATCCACTTCGATCTCTACGAAGAAGCTGGTAAGAAATGACGCGCATGCTCAATCAGTCCGGCGGAGGAGACCCCGGGAGCTGCATCCGGGGGAGGAGGAGGAGAAGAAAACAATTTGTTCGTCGAATGTGATAGAAGAAGCGCCGAAAGTGATCCGGGAGGTGCAGGTGGAACCGGTTGCATCATCATCGCCGCCGTCAGCCGGGGCGCGTGGCCAAACCTCGCCGGCGCTGAACAGATGGCGGAGTTTGCGGATGAAGAAATTTTCCTTCTCCGGGAAAGGCGACCTGGAAATCTCCGACAGCGACGAGGACGAGAGGGATAAGGAGGAGAACAAGAAGGCGGTGCAGTGGAACGAGAACGACCAGAAGAGTTTACAGGATCTCGGGCTGTCGGAGATCGAGAGAAACAAACGGCTAGAAAGCCTGATTGCTCGCCGGAGATCGAGGAAAATGTTCAGTCTCCAGGTCCGGCGATCTCTGATGAACATGGACAGATCGGAACCGTATAATCGGATGAACCCGATTCAGGTTCCCCGGAGCAATCATTTCATCCCGGAGAAACAGAATTCCGGACAGTTTTCTCCGATGCCGGGATCCGCGCCTTCCTTTTTCCGGCCAACGAACCCTTTCGATCTTCCCTATGATCCTCAGGAGGAAAAGCCGATTTTGACAGGAGGGAGCTTTCATCAGGAATTCGATGTGCTTTCGAAACACGAGAGTTTCAATCCCGGGACATATTGCCCTGGAGAAAAGTTGTTCCAGGATGATAAAGAAGAAGAATCGCCCGATTTCCATGGCGATCATCCCTCCATCCTGCGAATCCGAGAAAACCTGAAAATGGTTCTTGGTTCTGAGAAATCTGACAAGATAATCGAAGTGGAATCATCGTCCGAGCAGCCTGATTTTAAGGATTGTGTTTGTGCATCAGCATCAGGCCGGCGTGCACCCCACCCGTCCCTGGATCTCACGCATAGCACGAGCTCTTGTGATCTTAGGGAGATATCCGAGGAAATAGAAGGAAAGAAGAGCAATGGAGAGACTGAATCGGGTTCTTCTGAATCAGGCCGGCGTGCTCCCCACCCGTCCCTGGATCTCACGCATTGCGCGAGCTCTTGTGACCTCGGGGAAATCCCGGAGGGAGAAGAGAAAATGAGAAATGGAGGGGCTGCAGCCGAATCAGGCTCTTCCATCTCGGAAGAAGAGGATGAGGATGAGGAGGATGATGAGCCGGTTTCCAGGATCGACAAAGCTGCGATCCTGGAAACCCTGGCGTCGCCATTGATGCAAAGGAACTTTTCTTTCAAGGAGGAGATTAGCAGGAATGAGAGCAAAATGGAGGATCAGGACAGGTTCTTTTTCCCTCCGGAAGCGATGTATCATAAACAGAATGTTTCCATCGCTTCGGATTTGCAGGTTGAATGTTCGGAAATCGGGTCCTCCCCTCCTCTCTCACCCCATGGAGAAGAAGAGAGTATCGAGTCGAGATTGAGGGACATTCATGAGGTCAGAGAAGGCGATGATGCCATCGGGATCGAACTGTCGGGTGGACATATGAATAAGGCTGAGGCTGAGGAGGATGAGAAAATGATTCAAGAAAGCCATGATTCTAACATTAGTGATGATAATCTCCAAACATATGAATCTTTGGATGTTCCAGCTCCTGAGGTCAGTTCACTTGTTGCTACCTTTTAAGTAGTATCGATTTCTTTCAAGATCAGAGTCGTGTTTCTGATACGAAAAGCAATATGAAATTTGAACCCTTTGTCGGCACAAAGGGAGTAATTTGTTCCATCAGGACACGTTGTTTTCAACTTAACTGCAACTCAATTCAGTTGTTAACAGCTAATAGTATGTTTTACATTCAATTATTCAATTCAGTTAAAAATGAACATGGTTTTATATTTGATCATATGCCATCTTGAATAGGTAGAAGAATATCAAGCCATATTTCACCATCCTAATCAACCAGATGGGGCAAATTATACTGCTCAATCTTCACAAGATCAAGAAGCATCAGCCAGTGAGAGCATTCGGTTTCTGCCACGACCCATCGAGCAACATATAAATGTTGGCTCGCATTCATACTCTCCAAGGTCCGTGTTGCAACCCAAGTTTTCCGCGGATCACATCCACAGGTCACCATCAAACTTGAGCGAGGAGTTGCACGACGAGACGCAGGATTCGATTCCAGTGTCTCGAGGATTATCTCAAGTTAGTTCTGTCATTCCTAGTATCTTTTGCTAGGTTTAAGTCTGAGGAAACACCTTCATTTGACCTCCAAGTGTACCTTCCAATTTATAGGAGCATTCCAACCCGACATCAACGAGTCCCGAATCATCAGCAGAAGAAGAAACCAATTCCAGAATCCATGTACCTGAACCTGGAGGAAACATTCAGGCAGCATTAGAGGGTGATACTGCTGATGAAATCAAGGAAGTTGACCACATTGCTTCCATGGTCACACGGGTAACTCTTGATTCCTTAAATTTTCCGACAAATATCTTGTTGGGGTTCGAGTTCAGTTATCATCACTGTTGAAATATTCCCACATCGGTTCCTTAAAACTAACTGAATCAAGATGGAATTACAAGATACCTTAAAATTAAACAGGGTATCATCCTGATTTTCTCGTAGTAATAATAGTTTGTTACGGGATAATACAGGAGGAAGCATTGCAGCCTCCTGGAACTTGAAGGCCTATTCAAGAAGCCTGAAATGACATAGTTTTCGACAAAAATATGTAAGCTGAACCGGTAGATCTTATTCATGTTTGCACATTGAACGCCATTAATTGTGGAGATGGATGGTCGAAGGCATATGGTGTAAAAGAGGTAGTTTTAGATTAGGTAGCTAGGAAACATCTTGTCAACAACTGTAAACCTATTATGCAAAGATTGTTTCACTGGAGTAAATGGCAAAATTCCCCGCCCTCAGGGCCCCGTCGTTCTGCATCACGGGTTGATTACGGGAGGAATTTCTAATATTGCGGCTGTCAGGATTTGAAATGTAGTTGGTGGAATTTGGAGTATTTAATCAGACATCTAACCACTTGACAAATCATATAGGTACATGTAAAGAAAGATTGTTTCACGAAAATACTCCTGGAAGATTTTTGTTCAAGAGGCCTTTCCTAAGACGATTTTGTAATTTATTTATGACTAAATTTTTTTTGGGTCCTCAACATACCATCGTTTACCATCTTTTGATCTCCGAGAGTAAAATCACGTTTGTTTAATACCCTACATATTCAAAGTGAAATTTTCGGTCTCCAAAACCAGATTCTTGGTGGTTTTCATCTTTAGGTCCCCAAAAAATATATTCTTTTTATATGGTTAGGAGTATTTTTGTAATTTCACTTATAAAAATAGCAAAAAATGAAAAGAAAAATGGTAGAAATAGAAAAATGTGTCCGCCGCCGTCCCCTTCTCCATCCGGATTTTCCTCGTTGTAACCCCCTTCACCGGTTCGCAACATCCTCGTCGCCATCTAGCATCATCTTCACCAGTTCGCAGCACCCTCGTTGCCCCCCTCGTCACCATCCGGATTTTCCTCACCGCAACCCCCTTCACAGGTTCTAGGGTTCACCGCCACAGATTGAGAATCATCGCGGAGCCAGAAAGGGAGAGCTAGATTGGGGTTCACCGGTGCTAGGGTTCGCTGGATGGCGTCGATCAGACGATGTCAACGACGATAGTGGTGGCGAAGCGAGGTGGTGGATGCATGTGATGGCCGCGTGTAATGCACGCGTTAAATGGAGGAAGAAGACGCGTGTGACTTACGCGCAACCTGAGGTGGAGGTGGATGTCGGCGACGGCGTTTAACGGCGAGGGATTAGGTTTAATTTTTGCTATTTTAATAAGTGTAATTACAAAAATACCCCTAACCATATAAAAACGAATATATTTCTTGGGTACCAAAAGATGAAAACCACCCAAAATTTGATTTTGGCGACCGAAAATTTCGCTTTGAATGTGTAGGGTATTAAACAAATGCAATTTTGCTGTCGGAGACCAAAAGATGATAAAAGATGGTAAACGATGGTATGTCGAGGACAAAAAAACAATTTATTCTTTATTTATTACCCCCAAAATGTAGCATTGTGTGCAGCCATTTTTAAATTTTTTAGTGATAGTTTTTGCTCCAATATATAGCTATTATATGCAGCATCAATATTCATAATGAGCAAATCAATTAGTATAAATAGTCATTAATGTAAAATTAGTACTCCCTCTCCCATTTCAACTTGCAATTTAACTACTTATTAGTCAAAACTTCCTAACTTTGACATTAAAATTGAATTGGTATACAAGTGTAAAAACTATCATGTGATACATCGTTAGATTCGTCATAACATGTATTTTCAAAATATCAATTTTTCATAAGTTTTTTATATTTTTTTAGAGAAAGATATTAAGGATAAAATATTTTTAAATCAAAAGGTGAAATTGAAATGGGACGGGGGAGTATCAATTAAGGCTTGATAAGAGTCATTTATGTAAAACTAGCACCGATAGAGGTTTGATATCATGCCTATGGTATCTCTAAAGTACAGCTACATTTCGATAATTTATGTGGAGTATCTCATAAAATGTGGATTTTGGATTTATCCATTTATTTTTTAAAATATCTAGTCTATTGTTAGAGTACTCTCTACCTTATATACCTAGAGTATCATATATGTATAGTATGTTAAAAAATCTGACTGGTATGGTATCCTATATTTAAGGGATGATTTTATCCAAATGGATAATTAGATAAGATCAATATTAAAATCAGTAAAATCGAGATATCTTTTTTGAAATCGATTTTAATTAATCCATCTCAATCGCCAAGTCAAAGTCTATAAATATCATCTGAGAAAGCGCCACATACCACGTAAGAAGAAGGAAAAAATCCAGTTCCAAGAGAACTGGAGAAATGGCCCCTCAAATTATGGCAGTGAAGAGGGGAAATGACGGCGAGCTCCCGGCCAAGCTCACCGGACAAGTCCTAATTTGCACCATTATTGCAGCTTTCGGAGGTCTTATGTTCGGTTACGACATCGGAATTTCAGGTCATTTCATATATGATTTACACTGTACTTCCTCCATTCCGAATCCTTTTCTGGTTTCTAAATATCAACGTTTTATGCACAGTTTAACTGCATATGTTTACTGTCAAATATGTTTATCGATGATTGCGCAAGAGATTCCGTGCTGTTTGATCTGGGTTTGCGAGGGAATAGGGTAAATGATGTGTTTTTGTTTGATTCTCAGGAGGGGTGACATCAATGGACGATTTCTTGATCAAATTCTTCCCAAAAGTGTACATAAAGAAGCAGAGCGCGAAGGAGAACAACTACTGCAAATACGATAATCCGTATCTCCAGTTGTTCACTTCTTCTTTGTATCTGGCGGCAATTGTTTGCAGCTTTGTGGCGTCCAAATGTTGTACAAAGTTTGGTCGGAAACGGACCATGCAATTTGCTTCCTTGTTTTTCTTCGTCGGCGTCGTTTTCTGTGCCGCCGCCGTCAACCTGCCCATGCTTATCATCGGACGGCTTTCTCTCGGCGCCGGCGTCGGCTTTGGCAACCAGGTAAAATTCTAATCACAGAATTTCAATGAGCACACTAAAAATACTTCTTTATTTATGTATTATAATATGCTAATTCTATATACAGATAATCAAAATTAGTTACTTATTTTATTGGATCATTGTGAGTAGTGACGAAATATGTCTAATAAATACGTTTCTTTATACTATTTGTTTAGTTAAACTAACTAATAATATTCACAAAATCTCATTTATAAGTGAAATATAATTTTACCATGTGAGATCTTTCATAATTTTGAATTAAACAAATTTTAAAATATTACTCATCAAAACCCCTTATTTTTTCATCTCATCAAAACAGGGGATTTTGTTAGTTAAAGTGTGAGTCGAATCACATATTTCTATATGTACAAAAATTCAGCCACCACTTGATATTTAGTTGTTTTTATGGAAAAATAAACGAAAATTTGGACACATCTCAACATACAAAATTCCATAACAAATAAAAATTTCCGGTATCAAAACTCCTTCTTTAATATTATTTTTTAAAATTCTTGAAATGGGATTGCTGGGCTAATATTTTAATCTTATACATTTTATATGGAATGGAAAAAACGGGCATACAAATAGGGCTCCAATTTAAAAATAAAAATTGTTGCTAAATGAAATCTTTAAAGAGAGAGCGAATTCTTGCAATTTAGTTTTCTCTTCAACTTCTACATGACTATCTTCAACTTTTTTTAAGGGTTTAATTAGGAAACAAAATATATTTCTTTGTACGATATATTATACTAGATGTTAGTTTCTTGTGGAATTAAATTTCCTAAATTGTACTTTCTAAAAATTCTTTCGCGTAGGAAATGTCACCGTGATTAGTTTCATTAGGTTAATTTCTCTTCAATTTTCTTGATTTCATTTTCAAAAATAATTTTAAAAATTCAATTATATCTCTGTTTTAAAGCTGTAATTATATCTCCTGAAAATGCTCTAGTCAACTGTAATCTTAATAATTAATCTCTTTGTCCCAGTTTAAATTGCACACTTGTTTTTTTTGACATTATTCATTTTGACTGCATATGAATATATTGTATATGATATTGGTGAATTCGTTGTAACAAGTATGTTGAAATGTCAATTTTTTATTTGCCGTTATTATACGCAGACTTGATCAAACATGTAACATGTTTCTTGAACAATATGATAATAATTATGGTGCAATTTGAATCGGGACGGAGGGAGTAATTGAGTGATTTTTTTATTTTTTCTTTTTTTACAACAACGAAGTCATTTTTTTTTCTGTCACTCCACTTAATTCATTTTCTCCAGGGGTCTCATTGAGAAATGGTTGATGATTTGTTTGCAGGCGGTGCCGTTGTTCATATCGGAGATTGCTCCGGCGAAATACCGCGGCGGCCTGAACATATGCTTCCAGATGCTAATCACCGTCGGCATTCTCTGCGCAAACATAGTCAACTACTTCACCTCAAAAATCCACCCCCACGGCTGGCGCTACTCCCTCGGCGGCGCCGCCATACCGGCCGTCTTCCTCGGGCTGGGCTCGCTGATCATCGTCGAAACTCCGACGAGCCTCGTCGAGCGCAACCGCCCCGTGGAGGGCCTCCACGCGCTGAGGAGAATCCGTGGTCTCTATGAAGTCGAGAAAGAGTTCGGGGAAATAGTACAGGCCACGGAGGTGGCGAAGAAGGTAGTTTTCGTAATTTAAACTTTTCGATTATATTTTGCGGTGACAAAATAGATATGTAACCATATTCAATCGAGTTTCCATGGATTTATTCACACATATATATACACACACATATATGTATATATATATATATGTGAGTTTTACCCACATGAATTGATATATAATCTCATACTCCTTCCGTCCCAGCAGTTTTGGCCTATTTTTTTGTCAACTTTCTCAGACCATTTGACCATAAATTTCAATTAGTATATAGACTCTAATATCATCATGTGAGATATTGTTAGACTCTC
>JAULKK010000007.1:13238751-13251944 GCA_032355705.1 Rubia peregrina
CCATCATAAAATGGGTCAAAATGGGTCATACCCATATTTTTTAATTACCCATTTTACCCAACCCGTATTTGACCCGTTCGTCCATTTTACACCCCTAACTATGATTATTAATCATTACTGCGGGCGAGTGATGTCGACTTTTGGTCCAATGATTATTAATCACGATGCGATGCGATGCCGGTTGTTTCAGCTTCGGCATTCAATGAAAATGTCTATTTTTAGGATATTGTTTTTCTGACAACCTCATCCCGATCACAATGGGACAATCTAGCAATCCATCTACACAAAGAATCTTCAACAACACACGTGGGATCGATTAATGGATGCGCTAAACCCAAATTCTATCTCCATTCTCCAACACAGCAACCAACAGATGTGATTGACAAGTGGAGGAGTAGGAGCCTCAACTAATTCGTTGAAAGAGAAAGAGAGGCCCTCAAATCAATATTAATCCCCCCATTATTCTGCGTATGTGTGCAGGTGTTGCTTGGGATAAAGGCGAGATTTCAGTTGATAACGATGATATCCCAATGGTGAGAAGAAGCATTGCACGCCTTCTGCGAATTCACACTCCAATTTCAACAATGGTCCTCCTACTCCTCCTATCAGTAGGGTATTCAAATCGTCCGACCCGACATGTTTTGACCCGACCCATATGAGTATGATAGAGTCAATTTCTCATTTGGGTCGATTGGGTAGGATCAAAATGGGTCGGGTTACATTTTCCACCATTAATTTTCTTCATAAACATTTTCCTGGTTTTTTTATAAAACTAAAAACAATTTTGCAAAACTAATATTAATTATAAATGATATATTGCTTACTATACGAAATATATATTCATAAATTTTAGTAAATTAATTTTTTAATTGAAATATTAAAAGTATTCTAACTAAGTAAAATGAAAATAATTCTATTTTTATTTATTAAGTGAATAATATATAACTAAATATAATATAATATTTTTATTTTAAATTAGGGAAAAGTGCAAAATAACCCCATAAGATATTCTTATACTCCCTACATCCCGCTATAAATTGCTTAATTTAACTTTTGGAAGTCAAACTACTCAAACTTCAACCATTACATTTCATTATTCTATATGTAAGACTATTATCATATTATGTCGTTGGATTCATCATAACATGTATTTTTATATTATATTTTTTCTGAATTTCTTTTACACATAAATAAAGATATTAATAGTTAAAAATTGATGCAGGTGACTTCCAAAAGTCAAATTAAGCAATTTATAGTGGGACGGAGGGAGTATAAAATAAATCATAATTTTATTTATTATTTAAATATTATTACATTTAAAATTATTTATTTTATTTAAATAAATTATTAAAAATTACTATTTTATATTATTTTGGTCAATTTGGGATGACCCATAACCCAGTCTGACCCGACCCGACCCTAAATTATGTGACGTTTGACCTGACTCATTTGACCCAAAATTTTGGTTCAATTTGGGCCGGGACAGCTGACTCGTCCTGACCCATGAACACCCTCACCCATCAGTCTTCGTCTTGTACAGTATTCCTACAATACCACGACTGTGTATCGTATATATGTAGAATGTTTATTTCAAATACTTTCTTTGTCTACCCAACAATTATTATTACACATTTAAAAAAATATGTTTGACCGTTAATATGTTTAACAAATACGTATAATAACAACAAAAAAAGTTGAAATTTTGAAGTACCTATTATGATGAATTCAACGATATCACGTGCGATGATATAATATTGCTCATATATCTATTCAAATATATGATCAAATTTTGATAGAAAATAAGATTAAAAAAGTAAGTATGCAATTTGAATTGGCACAGCGAGAGTACTATTATTGTGCGTATAGTTTTTATGTAGTAATCACAATCAAATTATGAAAACACACAATCTTATATAACATACTCCCTCTGTCCCAACTATTTCTACACAATTTTTTTTCATGATTTCTAATAAACATGTTTAATTGTAAATATGTGTAGTTACGAATAATAACAGTACATAAAAATATTTTTTACAAAATTAACTGGGACGGAAGGAGTATTTACTTTTCTACAATATGAAACGGAGCTGCTCAATGCAGCCCTTCATTTACTCAATACAGCCCCATTTTACATAGGAGGTCGGGACGCACATTTCGTGCGTCCGCCAGGGCCAGGGGACCCGAGATCGGTTCGTCCTCCTGCTCGCCCAGACGCAACATCCCGCGAATTTCACTTGGAATAAAGAATCTCATTCCAGTAAATCAAGATTACATTATAAGAGAAGTCTAAAATGTAAAATAGCTACTTACTTGATCCACACTCACATTGCTTCAAGCTACACATTCATGGAGAAGTTTGGGTGTTATTTAGGTTTGGAAAGTATGTGGAGTTTGAGGAGGAATGAAGAAATTTGAAGAAATAAAAAGTTTGGGGTCAATTTGAAGAAATGAAAAGTTTCTTCTTCTATTTCACATGACAAAATTAATATGGGTATAATAGTCATTTTACATTTATTTAGGGACTGCATTGAGTAAAAGGAGGACTGCAAATAGCAACCCTCATATAAAATATGCGACTAAAATGCGACTAAAAGCTCACTATTATAACCTAATGACTGTTGGCGAGTGACTGGGTTGACTCTTAAAAAGGTCTACTCTAGGTCAGGGTACCAAATATAAAGAAAGAACATATCTCGAACTTTGGCAATGCTATTTGAACATTATTATTCTTTGGGCAAATGATTTCCACGTCCTCTAAACTATTGTCAATTTTATTTTTTAACACTTTTAACTTCCGAGCTAACAAAAATGTTAAACTATGCCACTTACGTCTAGTTAAACTGTTAAGTTCAGCTTTCGTTGACATTTGAAGGACAAAAAGTTTTTTTCCATTCAGCCCCATAATTCTTTGCAATTCAGAAAAATATTTTTTCAAATTGTGTGAGATCCGAGTTAAGATGTCTTCTAGAGTTGTTCAGATGTCGTCGATGACGACGAGATCCGAGTCAAGATTTATCACGTGCTGCACGCACGATTCGAGAAAACATTCTTCAGAATTGCAAAGAAATATGAGGTTGAATGGGAAAAGATGTTTTTGTTCCTCAAAATGTCAACAAAAGTTAAATTTAACGGTTTGGCTAGACATGGGTAGTACAACTTAATATTTCTGTTAATTCAAAGGTCAAGAATGTTCAAAAAACAAATAAAGTATCAAAAGTGAACAATGATAATAGTTTAGGAGTCACAAAAATGGTTTGCCCTACTCTTTAAGTAAGAAATTGCTATTTATTTCTAGTTTTATGAATGAACTAGACCAGTGTTTTGTCTAATTAATTAGTTAGAAATCCTTAATTAGACTATACTACTTACACAATAAAATGACAAGGGTGTAGGTTTGTGCAACATGGTTGCCCATGTCGTCCAAGGTTGCGAAAATCAATAATGTTTGTGATCAATTTTGAACCAGTTAAACCACTTGAAATTTTTACACAAAGAAAAGGGAGGCTGAAATAATTATTAATACCGTGGGTGTCAAAAACTGAGAGGTATCAAAAGATTAGAAGTTATCATATAATTTCTCATTGTTGTTGATTAATACTCATCCAATAATATCACAAACAAATAATATTATTATTTATGTATATATTCAAATATTCCATCAAAGTTTAAAAGTGTATAATGCCAAAAAAAACTAGTATGCAGTCTAATTTGGGACCGAAGGAATATTGAATTTGACAGCTGTTTCGATTATTTATCATTGACATATCAATTTTATGATGTAATGATAATAAAAAAAAGTTTGTTGTTTTAAGAAAAGACAGGATTACGACTGGACATCATTATGTTATTTGAGCGGCCATTAAATAATAATTTGTAAAAAATATTGTGATAGGTTAACAGTAGATTACATTAGAACAAGGATTCGTTCCTCTCGTCTAGTGCTTACACGATTGTTGCACAAACGGCGTCGTTTCCGCACCAACAATATTCTTCAATTTGTTAAAAATTGTTCTTTGTTAATCCTTTACTTTACTTTTAAAATCCCCATTTCTGAGGTTAAGAAACTGAAAGAGTTTCATGTTTCGTTAAATTTTGTTTTGTTTCTTTTGTTGTTTCTCATTTGTAATAATTATTAGTCATAATATTAAATTTGTCGAGAAGTACCAACCTAAAATTGTGCGCACAGATGCAAAATACTTGCACTACAAACATTTTAGTGATACCAAGAAATTAAATTACTCATGACTAATATTTGTGTTGTGGCTAACATTCTACCTTTTTCTCACATTTAAAAATGAAATCCCAAATATGTATGCCGCACATTTCTTGAACAATTTGCAGAAAATTTTATATGTTAGGAAAATAAGTATGTTGGAGTGATGACTCAATCATATTTTAACCAGTGTTAAATAAGTTAAGAAAAGAAAAGATAAAAGAAATTAAAATGTTACAGGGCCCAACATATTTATTTAAAATATGATTGAGCCATCACCCCAACATATTTATTTCCCTAACATATAAAATTTTCTGAACAAATTATTTTGAATAGTATTTTTTTTTAAAAATATATGTTTAAAGTTTATTCATGTTAATAGTCAATATTTGTTTTTATAGCCAATAAATTAAAAGGCACCAATCAATAAGAATTGTGCCACTTCGAGAAGTGTCATGACTAATGGATACCCACAATTAAAGTAAATTAGTGCAAAAAATGGACAATTAAGGAGGGTAATTGCAAGTTTTAAGTTCTTCATAAACATGCAGAACGTGTATTTGGGTTATTAATTATTACTCCCTATCTACCCCTTTTCTCTTCATTTTTTTTGTCCAAAATGAGTTTTTATTTTAATTTTCTTACATTGATCACATATCCTTAACATTTAATTAGTAACATTTTAGCCTCAACAAATAAAAATTGGGTGAAAATAGTGACAAAAAAATTTGCAAACATTTTCTGATATCTTTACATTCAACTATTCAAGAACAAAGAAGCCTTCTGAAATTGTGTAAGAACAAAAAGGAGAAGCAAAAACTGAATTAAAAGGAACAAAAAAAATGTCATCTTTACCGACCAAATAAAAAGGATACTTCCTTTTTATAAATTATTATTATTGCATGCAACAAACTGAAAACTATATAGCACCTGGTTTGCACAAATCTGAGACAACTAAAAAAACAACTAAAAACCCTAAAAATTCATTCATTCAATCATCAAGTTGCAATCCAACTCAATTCATGATACAACACCAAAAAAAAAAAACACAGCACTGATAATTTAAACCCTAATTGATATCCGAAAAAGTCTGACCGAAAACCCAAAATCCAAACTGAAGCTAAGACACTGAAACTGGGAAATTAAGACAACCAACTGAAGATCAAACTGAAGTTGATTCGGAAATTTAACCTACGAACTACGGTTTTCGCGCGAAAGCGAAATCAGAACCCGAATCCAGGCCCGTAGTTCTTCGCGAGCGGCTTGATCTCTGCAGCAGGAGCTGGATTCTGAGCCCTAAAGAGGTTTGCCATGAAGCTGACTTCATCCTCATTGGAGTTGTTCTGGGCTAATAAGGTTGGGGAGTCTTCATCCGAAGTCTCGGAGTACACGAGGTTGACCGGCTCGCCGGAGATGTTGGTGGAGCTGCTGGGAGGAGTGGTGGCGGCAGCAGCATTCTTGCTCTTAATGTCATTTATGTAATTTTGGAGGGCTGTGGCCGGAGGTGGAGCAGAGGTGGTGTTCCCGTTTCGCCCCTCGTCCTTTTTCGCCCTCCTCCGGGAATTCTGCCTCCTTTTGGTGGCATTCCAGTGATTTTTGATGGAATTCTCGGTTCGACCGGGAATTCTCTTGGCGATTTCTGCCCATCGGTTGCCTATCTCTTTGTGAGCGGCAACTAGCATCCGCTCTTCATCTTCAGTCCAGCTGTCCTTCTGAAAGGAAAAAAAAATGGCGGTTTGATTTGTTTTGAAGTGAATTTTTATTTTTATGAATGAATTACAAGCGTAGAAAATTCAGGAGGAAAAAAACATAATTAGAGGCTTTAATTTGATCCGGATTTATTTCCTTTCTTAAGAAGCCATACAACTTTTTGTCGGCTCCATCACGAGAAAAATGAATTTGCAGGCATATGATGACGAATGTGAGCAATTTTTATTTTTATTCTTTGAAAACGTGTTATTGAGAATGCGGATTTAGAAAACCCTACCATTTGAGGAGAATAGAAATTGAACAGATATACATGAGAGAAAGTAAAAGATTAAATAAAAAACAATTGAAAAAAATTGAACATTTTCAGTCGATCTCCAACACATCAATCACCCAAAAAAAATGTCCAAAAACAAATCAGTCCGATCAAAGATTCATTTAAATCAGATGGAATTTTGTTTTTCCAAAAGTAACAAAATTTAAAGGGTGACATTTCTGATTGGGATTTCCTTGTTCCCGTAAGAAATCAAATTTTATTTTGGAAGGGGATCTAGCTTTCTTAGATTCAGATTTCCAAAATTCATCTTAACCGTCCAATCATGTATAAAAAACCAACATCATATGATTGGAATCAACCGAATTTCAGAAATGAAGAAAGAAAAAAAAAGTTGTATTAATTTTACCTTAATGTTTGGCCTCAGGTGATTATGCCACCGTTCCCGACACTGTTTTCCGGCCCTTCCGACCATGTTCTCGGCGATCTGAGACCATTTCCGAACCCCGAAATGGTCCACTAGCTGCTTCAGTTTGCTGCAAATCAATCAAACAGACAAACTAATTATTAAACAGTTAAAAACAAATAAAAAAAAGTAAAAAAAAAAAACTTGCATGAAAAAAAAAACTTTCCCAACTCATGAAATCAAGCCCTTACTTATCCTCATCCTCAGACCACTGGCCTTTAATCAGATTCTGGGAGGAGGATGAACCTCTTTCCCTCTTTCTCCCGAATCTCCGCAGTGGCTGATGGTAATCCCCATCATCCGTTGGAGAAGGTGCAACAAGTTTACTCGAATCCACCATCGCGAAATCCCAGGTCTGATTCGGCTCCACAGCGAAGATCCCACTGCCAAAGCCCGGGTTAAGTTGGTTCCGAGGCGGTGGAAGTGGTGGTGCAAAAGCCATCCACGGATACACCACCCCGCCACCGCCACCAGAACCACCCCCGGCTGCATGGCCGGTGAGTGCGGGAGCGTAAAAATCAGCAGTGGCATGATTTCCGGGGAGATCAACGCCGGATTTTTTCTCGAGACTGGTGAGAATTGTTGGTGGATCGGAGAAGAGGGAGTGAGACCAAAGGAACTTGTCTATTGCGGATATAGGCATTGAATTGGGCTGCCTTTGGAAATTCCCAGTTCCCCAACCTTCCATGAATGAGGAGAAGAAGGGAAGAAATCAAGGAGAAAGAAATGCAGGCCTTAATTTTGAGAGAGAAAAGGGAGAGACTTGTGTGCTTTCTGAGTTTGGAATGAAAGAGAAATAAGCATATAAGAACTCAACACTGAGAATTATTGGAAATTTTGGGGCTGATTTATAAATCTTTTTAACCCAAAATATGTTGCTTTACTTTCTAACCGTTGATCAGAAAAATGATCCAGCGGATGAGGTTTAGTTCTCACTGTAACTCCTGGACTTCCCTTTAAGACAAGCTTTGTGCTATTGGTGAGCTTTAAAAATGGTGGAAATTTTATTTAAACAATTTTATTTTACAAAAATTAATTAAAATTTGGCATTTTAATTTTTTTGATGAAATTACATAATATTACGTGTTATTGTTAACTACTTTTATTTTTTATTAAAATAATCTTTCGAAATAAATGTCCACAGAGTACTAATTACGTCAGCTATATTGCCGAAAGGGGTATAAGAAAAAAGAATTCATTTCTTTGTTATTACCTTTTATTCCTTTGTTAAATATATCAAAAGAAATTATTATCTTACATTTATACATAATGTCAAGTGAAAAAAGATTGTGTCAAATAATTTTTCTTGCTATCGAGCTTAAAATTGATTTACAGAAAGTTTATTGTAAGTACATATATTATTATTGTTATGTTAATGCATTAAAAAAATCATGGTCAAGTTAATTAGTGTGCTACAACCAATTGAATTGATAGTGTAATTTCCAAATTACCAAACATTTACTACACATGAGTCATCCAAGAGAAATTAAGCTATCCTTAATGTTTTCCTTAATTTACTCCTCTACTTAATTTTTAATACATTAAAAAATCATAAATTAACAGGCATCTTATTGATAGTTTTTTTTGCCAGTGATATACAAGGTTGCTTCCTAATTTGCTTTATGCTGCATAATCATTCAAAATTATTTTTTACTTCTTTAGCTTATTGCGGAGTTGAATGTTGACCAGATGAAGTAAAAGGTCTGATTTTTGTTGTATGTGTTTATTTAACTGCCAAATTGGTGAACACAAAATAATTTTCTACACTTATATGTGTCATTGTAATTCCACATTGTGATGCTAATTTTCTCAAATATAACATTGACAATTATTCATGTGATGTTTAGGGTTTAGGGTGTGATGAAAACATGAGTTAAGAATAATAAAAACATGGATCATTATGCTTAACATACTTGAGATGGATGTTGTGTAAAAAAAATGAAAAGAAGATGTAGTGTTGATGTTATGGTGGTCGATTCATTAAAATATTTCACAGCAATTAAAATACTACCTACTTATGAAAAATCTTGTCAAGTGATATTAAAAAATACAAGTTGATTCCTTAAAAATATTTTGAGATTTTAACTAAATCAAAATTAGATTGAAATTATAATAGAATCAGTTAGATGTTATTACTAGTTGAAATTTTAATCATGAGAACTAATTTTTTTCGCAATATGATTCTTTGCCGTTTATGGTCCGGGGTTTCAATGCGACAATAATTATATTTATGATTATATTTAAAATAGAAATTAGTTATATATATTTTTGCATATATAATTTAGTATTCATTAATTTTCAATCCGAACTAATTAGTTTTATTCTAAAAATATACAAATAGTTGGATAATGTTGTTTGCACAAAATTTTGTAGTCACCCCCCATAAAAGGTTGATATTACTGAATAACATGTTTTCTGATGACATGGACTGATAGAAGCGGTTTAGGTGAGCCTACTTGTTGAGTTGTGCTACGCTCGAATTGACTTTGTTTGATAGGTTGACTTTCAACGGTGAACCCTAATTAGGATCCAAATGCCAAATTTATGCAATGATTAGTAGGGCGAAAAGGGAAATCCACAGCCGAAAAGAAAGTGACAAAACTAGCTAGTTGGTCGCTTAACTAACACTCAGTTAGTTAGTTAAAGTTCATGGAAGCAGCGCGTGAACGTAAGTCAATCACCAACTGATTACCTAGTCAAGATTCTAGTGAAGTGGTAGTATTGCCAGATGTATAAATTTGGTAGTGGTTAGTAGGGCGAAAATGGAAATCCACAACCAAAAAGAAAACGACAAAACTAGCTAGCTGGTCGCTTAACTAACTTTTAGTTAGTTAATTTGATAGAAGAAGCGCGTGAACGTAAGTCAATCACCTACTGATTACCTAGTTAGGATTCCAGTGATGCGGTAATCTTGCCAGATGTACAAATAACACCAGTTACTATTCATCAATAAAATTTTCTTTTCTTTCACTTTTAAATCTAAAACTTTCGATATAGCATCAATTTTGATTAAACCTCGAAGGATCGTGGCAAAATTAGCATCAGAGCTAGATGATTCTCGGATTTAAACATGGAAAAGAGCACAAATGAAATATTTAGAGCAATACCTCTAGGTTTAAGATACAATAGAGTTGCAAAAATTACACAATTATAATCATAAGATTCAATTGGATAACACAAATCCAATGATCAATGGTGTTGTTGATGCTCAAATGGAATAATGAAAGCAAATTTAGCTATGCACATGGCAAGGATGATTGTTATGATAGAGAATATCAGTGATCAGATCAAACCTGGTCAACAACATAAGAGTCCACCTCGATCAATTCTGTCAATTAATCCAAATGAACAATCAACAAAGAGATCTAGATGAAAATTTTTGTAACACTCATTCTCTATTTAAGATAAACTTCATGAACCTAACAAAGAGGACCAATCGATAGAAAAGATGCATAGTCGCAGTGACTTGAACCTAGGTGAAAGGAAAAAAGACAAGAGAGAAGGTAGGAGCGACGTAGTAGCAAGAATGAGGATAGACGCCCAACCAAAGATAAATATCCAGCTCCTGCCAGTGGAAAATAATCAATATAATAAATGGGATCATCGGTGATGGTATGTCAAATACATCAATGAAGAACCGAAGCTGATCCAAGCCACCGGAGAAACCTAGGGATAAGATCTTCAGGCCAGAAGAACCACCACCTTCTCATATGTTAATGTTGTCCCCAACAATACTGCTTATTCTGATCCTATGGTGATTTCCCCAAACATAGGGGACACCCTTGTAAAGAGAGTCTTTGTTGACGATGGAAGTGGGTGGAAGTGATGTTCGCTAGCTTCTTCAATCAGTTAGGCATCATAAGATATAAACTATGAAAATAATTGTATCCTTTATTAGGGTTCATTGATAGGGTTGAGTTCCTAATCAGCATAATCACCCTGTCAGTCAATGTTACAGAAAAAGACACGGTGAAGAGGGTTATTTTTTTACTTTGCCGTCATAGATGCTCATTCGCCTCTCAAAGTCATAATTGGCCAACCCTGTATGAACTAGGCCAAAGATATTTGGTCGCCCTACCATTTAATGTTGAATTTACCAATAGATAATAACACCACATCTATAAGGGAAGATCAGGAGATGACCTAGCATTGCATGATGACAGGCTGAAAAATCTTAACAATGTGAAAAGAATCAACTCCATTCACTAATTATGCAATAAAGGAGAAGAAAATTCTAGCTTGGAAGCATCCCGATCGGAAACTACTATGAATGGTCAGATACTCCATATAATTACACCTATTGTCAATTGAATTATTACATTAGAGAATCATGAGCTTTACTTTAGAAAAACCCCGATGAAATTTCCCCACTTTTATCGAACTCCGCCATGCAATGGCCACCTGAAGAACAAGGAAATGACAGCTAACTAAGCTAAGGCAGAAGAGTCCTCAATTACTGACCTCCAATAATCAAAAGTATGACTCCTCGAGCTAGTGATCTCCATGATAAACTCATATTTCGCAACCATGTTGTAGCTTCCCTCACAAAAAGAGCTATAGGTTGGATACACTTTATTTTTTTTGCCCAAAGAGTAGTTCACCTCAAGAGGAACTATATAACTATTCTCTTTGTAATATGATGCCCTTAGAGTTTTTCACCTTGAGAGAAACACTAGTGGCACACATTTTTAATAGATTTATGTTCAGATTGCTTATGGTGTCTCTAAAATGGCTGGAATCCCATAAGAGGATAACCATCCTACAAAAAGAGATGTCTTATCAAAAGGCAGTCACATAAAAATGATGAAATTATCATAGGACATCCATCTTACAACAAATAAAAATTTCATCAAAAGACAATCATCTAGAAAGGCTGAAATCCCATAAGAGGATAAACATCCTCCAACATAGAAAGGTCACACCAGGAGATGATCTCCCTACACCACAAGTTCTCCATAAAAGATGAAAATCTCTAAAGCCGACGAACCATTCAATATTACTAGTTCCCTTTACAGAATGAAAACTCCCTGAAACGGACAAATTCCCTATTTCTATGATTGTCATCTTGAAGGAAAGTTGTGAGAAACCACAATGTTCTAATCCAGTTGACTGAGCAAAGCTGCCACGTGGGCTCTAGGTCATATTTTCCGGGTAGAAAGCTCCACATTCTCCTTGTAAAGGATCGAAGAAAGGTATAAATATTTCCAATAAGCTTTGGATCTTTGCTAATGCTTAAAGAAAATACCATAAGCCTTAAGGCTCTGGTCATAAACAACGATGGTGACAACATAATCCCTCAATATCCACTCTGATATGGCCAAATTCTCCCTCAAAATACTAGTGTCCAAGTTAGGACACTTAACTCTAAATTCCATTATCTTAAGTTTGAGCTTCTCGTTATCTTTCTGCAACTTCTTAATTGTATGCTTTTGGGTGGCAATGATAAGTTCCAGTAATTGGTATGGATTGGCAGTGGACGAAGATGGAAGATATAACCTAGCACCTAATAGACCATACTTTTCAGCCATCTCTACAAGGAAGCATTATGGATAAGTTAGAAATATGCTCCTCTTTTTTTTGCGCTCACATTCGTGCTCCCTCTCCTTTTCAAACTCTCATGTAGCCTTTGAAAGATTATCCACTGCCTTATATTCTTTGGTTACATTACGAAGCCACTCCTCTAAGGATTCAAAAATAAAAACTACACCTCAAACCATCAAAATGTTGTTCGAAGGATAATTTCTCGAAAGGGGTATGGATACGGTGGGCATTACACTACCAAAGGGGGAAAAGAAAAAATAGTGGAGAAAAGGAAAATTCAACCACTTCGTCAAATCCTTCAAATCATGCAATCCAGAAACTATTACAAAGAGAAGTTATACCCTACCTCATGAGCAGTTGCCCCACTTTTTTACACTATTTTCATGGCTTTGCCAGTAGCGCTCCAGATATTTTAACCTTGAGGGTCTTCCATATTTGGTTGTGCAGCCCCGATGGTCGGCATTACAGGATTGGTTGCACCCATGTCAATCTCCATGGCAGCTGAAAGGTTCAAAAAGGGATATTTCCACTCTGGATTCTCATCAAAACCAACCCCTTTTATTTTGTCGATCATCAGAGATTGGGGAAATCTCCAAGGTGTTCAAGGAGAGGGAGATGAATCCCTCCATCTTGTATCCCAACCCACTGGGCATGCTCCATAACCTGTCCACCATCAAAGAAAGTATAAGGGGCAAGAAACCCTCTATTTTCCTCATGAAGCATGGGGAAAATCCTTAATCACTAGGTTCTTACCGTGAATATGTTGGAGAAACCTTTGAGAGCACGGTTCTTCACAACCTTGTCGAAGAATGCTGAAAAATCTCTTTCTAAGTCCCCAAATCGACAAAAGGCCGAATCTTCTTGTTGGTGACCTCTTGAGTGGTGTGGGTAGAGCATTTAGTTTGTAAGTCCTTCGTCACCCTATCTAGAGCATCTTTATTAGACCTAATAGTATCCTCTGGACTAGCAACCCATGCTTCAGTAGCTAGGAT
>JAULKK010000007.1:13267313-13278742 GCA_032355705.1 Rubia peregrina
GTAGTTTGCCAGAAATTTTTCAATTCTAATAAATTTTGGTCTAACAAATTTGTGAGCCTCGCTTCTGATTGGTCCTTCAATCCCGCCACATTTACTTTTATTTGTTCCACCACTAGTGAGGTCAGAGGCAGTAAAATCACGGACGACATTAATTTTCCAAATGTAAAACATTTACCCTCACAGACTCTATAAATTAGAGTTAATCTTCCTTTCATAATTCAAACTACCTATTTCTAAACGGTACGCCATCCCGTCCTTTGAAACTATTATCGCCATGGGCTCCCGTAAGAAGAAATCCAGCGCCACTGACAGCTCCAACAACAATGGTGCGTCCATCCGTAGGAAGAATTCCAGCACCGCTGATAGCTTTGACAACAACGATGCCGCCATTGTAATTCTCTATTGTACTTAGGAGATCCGCAGCAACTAAGCACTCACGCGACTGCCACAGGACCTGGAAACACTTCTGCTCAGTCTATCGAAAAGCGTTCAAAGATGTTGCAACGAAGATGATCCACGAGCAAAGCCGCACGGTCCCAAAAGGGTACAAAAAGAAATAGAATTCAAATTGTGTCAAGAAGAGAGGTTAAGGATTCAATCGATAATGTTTGTAATGTGAATCTTCAATTTTAAAGTTGCATTGTTGTAGGATTTTGTCAGAGGATGTGAATTGTGAAATGATGAACATGTATTGGATGGATGCTACGTTGAAATTTGCGAAAATACGAAAATATCTTTTACATAATTACAGTATTATACTCTCTCTTTATTTTTGTTTCCAATTTACCTTCTCCCTGTTGAGCATTGCGTTTGACGGTCTCCGTATCCCTCCCATACACACAACTATAATAAACCTTATCACATTGCTTTCGGTGAGGGGAAGCCGATCAGAAATCCACCACTTCGTTGTTGGAAAGCTTGTCGATCGATGAGGGGAAGAAGTCCAACTTTAAAATTGATATTGGATTTTAAAATTACTCCTCTTAGAAGTGTATGGAGACCTTTAGTAATTCATTGTAATTTTCATATTCGGATCTTTATGATATTTGATTTTTAAAATGACAAAAAAAACTCATTATTCATCTAGTAATGAAATAAGAACATGTACATTCATCAAGTAATGAAATAGGAATAAGTCCTCTTTCAATGCTCTCTCCTAGCCTTCCATAACTCTCCATCATCATCTTTAACTCCATCATTTATGATTTTCTAATTTCTCATATCTTTACATCCTCATTTTAACCCCCCCCCCCCACTCTCCCACCTCTTCCATGATCTTCTAGCTTCCCACCAATCTTCTAACATCAATCAAAATCAATCAACAACATCTCTTTCTCTCTCCAAAATTTGACAGCATCATTACAAAAATTCTCCTTCCAACATGCATCAAGCACAACGGGAAAAATCATCATTCTAAATTTATCAACCACAACTACCAAACAAAAATCCTACACAAATATATACAACCACACAAAAAACCAAACAATGTACTCCATGCAAATCAAGACCAAAAGTTTCTAGCCAAACACCACTATCAACACACTCAGCATCCCACAAAAGTTGTCTTAAAATCAATTCAAAATTTCAAGCGCCAACAAATACTACACCGAACTCACTAATAAAATTTTCCCAACAAAGACCCTACAACTAATAAGCACCAGCAAGTTAACAAAATTATCAGGTCATCATCAATCAGCACAAAAAAACCTTCAAAAACAACCAACAATCATTATCAAGACGATGATTTCATATGAGTGAGTCTCCTTTGAGTGAAGTCAAAGAAGGAGAACGTACAACCCAAACAAATTTGCAAGATGGAACAAAGAGGTGAAATTGATTTCAAATTTTGTCTGGCCGAATGCAATGCGCTACAGAGAAGACATGCCAAACTCAATAATACATCAGTGCATACCTCAGTATCTGGATTTGTCTGCCACAACACGGTCTCCCTTCTGCTACTCCACGTAACGAGCATGCTTCGTATCCTCGGTATTTACAAGGTACTGACGAACATGTTTTCACCATCCTAGGAAACCATAATTAATTTCAGCCTTCAAAGAAAGTCATAAACCTTAAGTGCTAAACACATAGAGAAATTGAAATTCGACCCCTAATTACAACCATTAACGAAAGCCCTAAACCTCTAGCCCTGGACATAGACAAAAGATGAATTGCAATCTCTAACTACAGTTATTAAAGAAAGCCCTAAACCTCCAGCCCTATACATATAAAGAAGATAAAATGCAAGCCCATAAAGATCAAGATCTGGATACATTGATTTTCTGAGAGAGGAAGAGAGATTTGTTGTGATGTGCTTCGAACTGCTGTTGTGCGTGAAATTTTGAAGTGATGTGCGTGAAATTCTGTCTCTTAGAAGAGGACGAGGACATTTTAGTAATTCATTGTAATTTACATATTCGAATCTTTCTGATATTGGATTTTTAAAGTGATCACAAAAACTCATTATTATCAAGTAATGAAATAAGAACATGTACATTCATCAAGTAGTGAAAGAGGAACAAGTTCTCATTCAATGATCTTTATTAAACTTCCACAACTCTCTATCACCATCTTTAACTTCATCATCTATGATTTTCTAGTTTTCCATACATTTACATCCTCATTTTTAATCCCCCCCGCCCTCTGTCATAATCTTCTAGCTTCCCACCAATCTTCTAACATCAATCAAAACCAATCAACGCCTCTTTCTCTCTCTAAAATTTTAGAGCGTCATAACAAAAATTCTCCTTCCAAACATGCATCAAGCATAACGGGAAAAATCATCATCCTAAATTTATCAACCACAACAACAACAACGAACACAAAAATCATATAAAAATATATACAACCGCACAAAAAACCAAACAAAATACTCTGAACAAATCAAAACCAAAAGTTTCTAGCCAAATACCATCATCAACACACTCAACATCCCACAAAACTTGTCCCAAAATTAATTCAAACTTTCAAGCACCAGCAAATGCTACACTAGACTCACCAATAAAACTTTCCCAACAAAGTCCCTACAAGTCGTAGGCACCAGCAGGTTAGTAAAATTACCATGCCATCATCAATCAACACAAAAAAACTCTGCTAAAACAACCAACAATCACTATCAAGACGATTACTTCATCAAATAAGACATACAAAAACTAGAAACCCGTCAGTGAAAAAAATAAGTAGGGGAAGCAAAACAGTGCCACGTGGACGATGGTACGAATAATCTCGGAAGACCACTAATCGACGATTTTTGACAAGGTTAAAAAATTTAGAGGAGCATCCCTTTCGATATTGACTTAAATTGAAACACTTACATACCAATTCAAATCTACCTCTTCTTCAGCTACTTTCCCGTTCAGTTAAGTATGACATACTTTCCTTTTTTGAATGTTCAGTTTATTTTGTCACTTCTCATTTATAAAAGAAAAAAGTATTTTTATAACCCTACCTACTTGACATAAGTGTCAATATAACTCTCAGATAATTTTTAGTGCAAAAATAACCCTACCTAGTTGATTTAAGTGCCAATATAACCCTATAAGTGATCCGGCGGTGGTCCGGCAGAAATGAGGTCTGAGTGTTATATTTGCACTTACATCAACTAGGTAGGGTTATTTTTGCACTAAAAATTATCTGAGAGTTATATTGACACTTATGTCAAGTAGGTATGGTTATAATGGTATATATCACTTTATAAAAAGATGTAAGATAACTTCAACCACCCATTCACTTTTACTTTTTGCAATTTTAATTTGCACCACATATGTCGCATCTTCTAAAAATTGTGCCATATATTGAAGTGCAACAATCTTTTGAACAAAGGGAGTAACAATGTTATAGTCGATTCAAGATTATAATAGAAGGAACTACTTGGCTAGTTCAATAGTCACAATTTTCACAATACTTACACAATCTAACATCCGTAACTAAAGAAATGACCATCTAAGACTATCAATCTTTACTATCAAAAGGGAAAAAAGAGAGACTATCGATCTTGAACATAAGCAAAAAAATATGAATCACATTAAAATACACACGCAGGGTTTTGTCCTAAAAACACACACGAGCCCCCAAATGTATCAAACCAATGGAGTACTGAGCTCCGAAGCTGCCAATTCAGTTTCCATCATTATTATTCTTTGACTATACATAGTACTCAATTAAATTAAAATATAATATTTAATAATAAATCATGTAATGAAAGTATTAATAAAATAATTAGAAAATATAATATTTAACAATAAAAAATGTAATGATAATATTATTGAAATAAACTAGATGATAGAATTAGAAAATGCATGTTATATAAATGTCCAATTTTGGACCCCTATCCACCAAACACGAGTAGAGACTCCCACCGGAAGTTACCCCTAAATTTCGGTGAACGAAGGGAGTAGTGTGCTTATAATTTTGGTGTGTTTCGATTAAACAAAATTGATAGCATACGTAATAGGTAGCGCCCATGAAAAGATCGGAAGGTAGTTTGCTAGAAAATTTCAGTTTTAAAAAAATTTGGTCTCACAAATTTGCGAACCTCGCCTCTAATTGGTCCTTCAATCCCACCACATTTACTTTTATCTGTTCCACTACTAGGAAGGCCATAGGCTGTAAAATTACAGATGGCAGTAATTTTCCAAATGTAAAACATTCACCCTCACCGACTCTATAAATAAATAAGAGTTAATCTTCCTTTCATAGTTCAAACTACCTATTTCTAAACTGCCTATACTCTATAGGTGCTTCGCCATCCCATCCTCTGAAACTATTATCGTCATGGGCTCCCGAAAGAAGAAATCCAGTGCCATTGACAGCTCTAACAACAACGGTGCATCCACCTGTAAGAAGAATTTCAGTGCCACTGAAGACTCTGACAACAACCGTGTCGCCATTGTAGTTCGCTACTGTACTTAGGAGATTCGCAGCAACTTGCTCATGGATAGGCACTCACGCGACTGCCACAGGACCTGTAAACACTTATGCTCAGTCTGCTAGAAGGTTTCGCCACGAAGGTGATCCACGAACAAAGTTGCACGGTTCTAAAGGGGTACAAGAATAGAGAATTCAAATCATGCCAAGATGAGAGGTTACGAATTCAATCCATAATGTTTGTAATGTGAATCTTCAATTTTAAAGTTGCAGTGTAGTAGGATTTTGCCTGACGATGTGAATTTTGAAATGATGAATATGCATTGGATGGATGATACGTTGAAATTTGCAAAAAAAATATAAAAATATCCTTTACAGAATTACAGTGTTATATTCTCTCTCTTTATTTTCTTTTCCGAATTACCTTCTCCCTGTTGAGCATCGCGTTTGACGGTCTATGTATCCTACTCGTAGACATAACCATAATAAACCCTATCACCTTGCTTTCAGCGAGGGGAAGCCGATCAGAAATCCACCAATTCATTTTTGGAGTGTTTGTCGATCGATTAGGAGAAGAAGTCCAAGTTAGTGGAAGAAGCCCAACTTTAAAATTGATATTGGATTTTAAAATTTTGCCTCTTAGAAGTGGATGAAGACATTTTAGTAATTCACTATAATTTCTAGATTCGGATTATTATGATATTGGATTTTTAAAATGACAAAAAACTCATTATTCATCAAGTGATGAAATACGAACATGTACATTCATCAAGTAATGAAACAGGAACAAGTCCTCCTTTAATGCTCTCTCTTAGCCTTCCATAACTCTCCACGATCATCTTTAACTTCATCATCTATGATTTTCTAATTTCCCGGATCTTTATATCCTCGTTTTTAATCCCCCCCCCTTCCGTGATCTTCTAGCTTCCCACAAATCTTCTAACATCAATCGAAACCAATCAATTGCACCTCTTTCTCTCTCTAAAATTTGAGAGCATCAGAACAAAATCAACTGCACCTCTTTCTCTCTCCATAGAGATAATTGAAGAGGCAAATGAGATAATAGAGCAATTCATTGTAGACAAAATGAAGGTACATAAAATAAGGAGCAGGAAAACCAAGCTCAATTAAATGTGTTGAACGACGACTCATACCTCGAAGAGGAAATGCAACACTCCATGATTGGGCACTTAATGGGGGATGCCATAAACAAACACAAAGAATCATTTTAGGGTTTTACTAATGGAATATATTCTGCAGAGGAAAATCAAGATGGAAGAAAAAAGACAGACTAGATATTACTTTTGGGAGGGGAGAAGAATCATGTTCAAATCAGGTAATCATAACGAAGTGTTAGAGGAGTAAGGAGAGTTCATGACGAGTGATATGTGGCAGGACACAACATCCTTTCAGGCACCGTTACCCTCACAAACAGAACTTTATGCAATCCACATGAAGCGTCTAGAGGGATAAAACACGTAGTTATTCAAACGGACCGCGATTATACATTACACTATATCCAAAATTACCCAAAACTCCACCAGATGTAGAGTTAATGACCAAGGAGATCCAAATCTCAACAATCATATTTATTATAATCTTTATTATGTTGGTAGATAAATTTGTAATAGGACTAACACACGATCTTGCAAAGTCAATAGCCATATGTGACAACTTGCCCAATATGAATGTCAATTAAGTTGTTAAAAAATATAAAAAAATAAATAGGAACAAGTACATTGGAAGCATTGAAACTTCAGAAAAATGTTGTACATGGTAGATTTTTGTATGCGTATATGAGAGTCCAGTAAAAAGTTGCCAAGTGTTTAAAAGAAATAACTACCGTGAATCATAGTAAAATTTAAAAGTATAGTACTTATTTATTTCATCAAACACTGTCATCAGATTTATTTAGGCAGGAGACACGGGCGAGAGATACATTGTGATGCAGGGAGAATGGCGGCGAAGATTGAAGAAGCGTTGGATCGCCGTAAATGTTTGGTACGATTTTGAACTTAACTTTTGCATTCGGAGTTAGCATAAGGCGAGGCGAGCCCAAAATTTCCATTTGAGGTCGTTTAAGGCCTCAAAATAGCAATTTAGTGTTTTTCCTAATATTTTCTGATTTTCTTTTATTTTCGGAAATTAGGTCCAAAAATCCTTTTAATTAATTTTTCTGGTTTTTACTTTTAGTATTTAAAGACCTCATGTTAGGATATTTTATTCATTCAATCATAAATATTATTTCGAGATTATTTTCTCTCTGGTGGATTCCAGAACCAAAACATATGGTTTGTGTTTGCAGACTTTAATTGTTCTTCAAGATTCGTGCTTGCAAATCTCTTCGATATTCTGACTGCGTAACATTGGAAGTCTTGGAAATCGACGTGCCACTCCAAATGGCAGGGGGGACTAGGGATGCGCTCCACAAAATAGATGAACCAAGCCCTATTAGGGAAACTAGCGTGGAAGCTAATTACGAGCAAAAATCCTTCTTCTCCAAACTCTTCCTCAACAAGTTTTGCATCAAAGAGGACTTCTAGAAGGTCAAACTGAAACAAGGCTCAACGTGGGGGTGGGGGGGGGGAGAATCTTGTGGGGGAAATACCTTATCAAGAACAGGCTAAAATGGCAAGTGGTTGGTGGTCAAGGAATAGACATACAGGATAAGTGGTTTCCAAACCACAAGAACCCAATAAGGTACAAAAGACAACTTCTACCCCAACTCAGTTTCAAGGTGAGTAACTTGATTGATAGTGCCAAGCAATGGCGAATGCCCTACTGAGACTGTTCTTCAGCCCGGAAATTGCAAATGACATTGTAGGAATCCACATTCCCCTCGCCTCACTTGGGCAGACAGATTACCATTATGTGATATGGACTGGCTAGGAAAGTAAACAGTAAAAAATGGCTACTAAGAGGCATGAAATGCAACAGATCAACACAAGCCATCAGGCTTGCCCCCAAAAAACAATTATGGAAGAAGTTGTGGAACTCCAAGATCCCAAAGAAAGTCAAACTCTTTGTGTGGAGACTCACTTAAAATGCGACACCAACAGAATCAGCGTTGAGGAAAATGACCATGGAGGTCTCGCCCATGCGCCAAATGTGCCACTCCCAACTGTAAACCCCCACACACATGATACTTAAATGTGAGTCTGGAGAACATCAAGACTGAGGTTTGAATTTTGACGGGGTAACTCTATCAAACTCAAAAGCTGGCTAAGAGAATGGTCCAGGATGTCACCGGAAGACGAGGACATCAACCTCAAATGCATCATCATATGATCGATCCAGTGTGCTAGGAACAAAGCCATGATAAAACAAAAACAAGTCTCCGCATAAATAATTCTAGCTATCATCAGGGTTGAACCTGACCAAGACCCAACATTGGGAAGAACTTTCGCGAACCCTAACTCAGAACAAGTGGATCTGGAAAAAAATGATGCGTTAGAATCAAGCAGTAGACCAAGACGGGCTAGAGTAGGAGATATACAGCTGATATGGTACACAAATGATGGTCATTTAAACCTCGCTTACACCAGCCAGACAAGCATTGACACAGACGCGCCTTCAGAGCTCAAGACGGTAACTATTGCAGCATAGTGCGCAACACAAGGGGAATGAGAGAATGACTGGCAGGGATCACAGAACATTCAAGCGCTCTCTGCAGTTCAAGCAGAGCTAATTGCTATTCATGAATCAATGATAGACGCAAGAAACCGAGCGACCACCAACATTTGTGTACGAACGGACTGTGAGATGACACTAAACCACATTCATAACTTTCTAAACGTCCCCTAGGACTAAAAGAGCTGCTTAAGAGTATCATAATGTTAGCAATGATGTTCAATATAATACATGTAATGAAAGTTCCTAAAGCAGTTGTAATGAATACCCATAATCTGGGCCGTCATGTAATAGGTGGTTCCTACAGCACTCTATGGTAATATAAGTGTCCGACACTTTGTTTAAAATTTTTTCCCAATAAACACTCAACAGCTTTCTACTGAACCTTCACCTACACTTACAAAAAAATTCATGCACATAAATTTTTTGGTGGAACTTATGCTGAAGTAGTTCTGATTGGGCCCCCAAAATCACATTCCTCAGGCCCAAACTTATCTAGAAAATTCACTAGGCCCTGCACGACGTCATTTGCACAGGACTTACCCATGCGGTGCAAGAACTTTACACAGTACCAAGGCGGGAAACATAGAGCGCCAATTCGTTTCCCGCTAAAAAAATTCAGATTCGCCGAGATGTCGCCCACGTTTTATACATTCGATTCCGCAAATCAACCTCGCAGTTCAATCCACCATTTCAGATTTCCTTTCCTCCGCCATTTCTCCTTCCTTGCTAAGCATGCCGACCATCGCCGCCGCACGCTCCTCTCCCGTCGCCGGCGTCGAGTCCGGCGGAGACGCACCTCCTCAGAAACGGAAATTGAGATCCTACTCGGCTGCCAAAGGTGAATCGGAGTCCTCGATTCGTAGCTCTACGGCAAAGCGGAAGTCGGTGCGCCGGTGCCTGAATGACAGTCTGAGCACTCCGAGGACTGATACGCCATTGAAAGTAACGCTATATACCTTCAATATTTTCATTTTAATTTTGAATGAGTTTTCGTTCTGAGCGATTTGATTAAACTGTTTTCTTTCTTCGATTTTTATAATTTCTTTTGATGTTAATAGGAAAATGGAAACATTAACAACGACGTGGCGGTGAAAACTAGCAAATCGCCAGTCAAAAGGAACTTAGCAGCCTGTTTTTTCAATAAACCGGCTTGGAATCCAACAGGCAATCTCTATAAACACGTTTTTGTTTGAGTTGTATTGATAGGGCTACAGCCTACAAGTGTAAAATGTAGTTTTATGAATTGTATTTTTGTGGATATAACATGTACATCTATCATTTATGATACTCTGAAATTACTAGTTGTGATTTTGGCACAGTTAGTATCTCAATTGAATGACTTACTGTTTGGTACTTAAAGTAGTTAATGTTTTTGGAGGCATTATTGGAAATTAAAGAATGTGTTAATTTTAATGTTCAGATGTGAAGCACTTGAGTGCAGTGAAGGAGGCTTTGCATGTTTCGACCTCCCCTTCCACTGTTGTATGCCGTGAAAACGAGCAGAACAGAGTTTTGGACTTTTGCAAGAAATGCGTGGAGCAGGAAAGTTCTGGAAGTATGTATATATGTGGATGTCCAGGGACCGGGAAGTCCCTGACTATGGAAAAAGTTCAAGAGGATTTAATTGGCTGGGCTAAAGAGGTAGGGCTGTCAGCATTTAATTGAATTTAATCCCGCATGCATTTTCGAAGGATTTATTAGATTTTACCTTGATAGGATTGCACTTCTGTAAATTAAGGATATACATAAGGTTCTGGCCTAACACGATGGCAAGATATGATCTAGATAGTTTACTTGAGATAATGGGATAAAGGCTTACTCCCTCTGTCCCATCTCAAATTTCTCTATTTTTTTATTGTTGTGAAATTTGAGCTAGGACAAAGGGAGTAGCCGTTTTTGTTCTACGGGTCTATAACTGGCTGATGTACTGTAACTATACTTCTGACCCTGGTGTACTATTTTTTATGGAATTTAGTAAATTTGAGAAAGCATGTGGTATATGATGCAAGAAGAAAACTATTATTATATCTTTGTTAGTGGCATCAATCCTCAGATCATGCACATCTTAACTGACTCAACTGTGCCTTTATACTCTCTAGAGAGGGTGTTGAATCCTTTCCTTTTCTGTGTATGTAACCTTACAGGCAGGATTTCAGCCACCAGATGTTGTATCCATCAATTGTACATCTCTAGCAAACAGTACTGATATATTTAGCAAGGTACATCACTCGGATGCTGTTACAGGTGAAAGCTCAGTACATTTTGGAGTTTGTTAAAGTGACTGACTGGTATTTTTTGAACAGATACTGGGGAAACATTCACAGCAGAAGAAAAACAGTGGTTCCATTTCACCTTTAAAGATTCTTCAGAACAGTTATTCTCAGAAGCCACAATCCGGGAGCACAAAGATGACGTAGGAGTCTTTTCTTCATGTGCAATCTCGTTTAAATTGTTTATCTCACTATGCAACTTTTAAATTGTTTGCTATATAATCAGTTAGGTAAGAAGTCTGAGATTTTTTCGTATTAATTGTCCAATTCACAGGTTAATATTGGCTGATGAGATGGATTATTTGATCACAAGAGATCGATCTGTACTCCATGATATCTTTATGCTGACCACACTGCCATTCTCCAGATGCATCTTAATAGGTTCTTTATAATTCTCTGCTCATCTTGTTCTACACGTGGATTTCAAATTTTGTCGGGTTCTAGATGTCTTTTTTTTGCTGACAGTTTTCATTTTGCTTTTTTATTTTCAGGAATTGCTAATGCAATTGATCTGGCTGATAGGTTTCTCCCAAAACTGCGGTCATTGAACTGTAAGTGCTTTGCTTTTATCAGGAGGACAAAAACTATTCTCCCTTTCACTTTGTTTAGATATGGAAGAACATGCCAATAACATCAACACCTATAACCCAGGATTTCCTC
>JAULKK010000007.1:13316094-13327100 GCA_032355705.1 Rubia peregrina
AGGGTTATATTGGTATATATCCCCAAAAATATTGTACAAAATTTTAAAATGTTCATTTTCCCGCTACATAGTAGCACTGGTATGACTGAAAAATAATGTCGGTGCTAATATATTTTCCCTCTAAGTTAACTTTTTATTTTTTTTTCAATTATATCCATGAGAATAAATTTGGAGGAGGTGAATCACAAAATTGGAGAAACCAAAACGCAACTAAATAAGAGACAATTACGTAATTGAAAATTGGGCTATAATATGTGAACGGATGAGCTTGTAACATAATTCTTTGAAAATTACACTGTGGTCCAAAATTGTGTTACCCATTACCATTGCTCCAATTTACATGATTTTTGCTATTCTTTCCAAAATATGGAAATATGAAGATTTTTTTTTGGTGAAATATTGAAAAGCACTAATACATGTTCTAGAGTAACTTATGGTTGATTACTTGGAAGTTATAAAGTGAAATAGGAAAGGATTATGGATATGTTTTTGTGCTCGATTTTTTATAAACATTCCCTTACATATATGGGAAATACAATGGGGTGTATAGGATAGCATCACGATCGAGCATATTTCAATTTAGAGTTACGAGTAAAGTTTTTACCCTTTACACTTAGGTCCCTCCAAGAAAGTGGGAGTCGTCGAATCACCAAATTGGTGGAACCAATAATATACGATTGTAACTCTAAAATTTGGGCACGTATGGGTGAACGGAAGGGTCTCGAAAGTAAACACTGATTACTTCTATAAATTCTAGAAAATTTACATTATGGCCCAAAATTATGTTACCACATTACCCATTGCTCCAAAATACATGACTTTTGTTATTCTAGCTTGAATGTAGAAATATAAAATAAATATTTTTTTGGGTGAAATATTGAAAAGTGCAAGTACATGTTCTAGAGTAACTTATGGTTGATTACTTAGAAGTTACAAAGTGAAATCGGAAAGGATTATGAATATGTTTTTGTACTCAATTTTTTATAAATATTCCCTTACAGACATGAAAAATACAATGGGGTGTATAAGGTAGCATCACGTTCGAGCATAATTCAATTTGGAGTTACAAGTATTATTTTTTTACTTTTTGAACTTAGGTTCCTCCAAGAGAGTTGGAGTCGTCGAATCACGAAATTGGCGGAACCAAAATGCAATTCAATAATATATGATCGCAACTTTGCAATTTTGGCATGTATGGGTGAACAGAAGGGTCTCTAAAGTAAACATTGGTTACTTTTATAAATTCTTGGAAAATTACACTGTGTCCCAAAATTGTGTTACCCCATTATTCATTTCTCCAAAATACACATTTTTTTTGTTATTCTTTACTAAATATAGAAATATTAAATGAATGAATTTTGTGGTGAAATATTGTAAAGCGTTCTTGAGTAACTCATATCATAAACCAATTTTCAAAAGTAACTTATATAATAAACCCATTTTTCAAAAAAATAATTATGAGCACCGGTATTATTACCGGTGTCATTCCTCAACATACCGATGCTAGATATTTTCCACTAAAATTTTACCTGCCAAAATTACTATCCGGGTCATAGGCACCGGTATATGTCATTCATCCAAAATCAGTATTGAAAAATATTAAATTCAAACATTTTTTCTTCAAAGGCACCGGTATTCACTGTATCAATGCTGGATTTATTCCTAGGCACCGATTTTTTGTGTACCAGTGCTGAATTTTTGATAGGCACCGGTACTTTGGTTTTGTAGCACTGGTATCACTAACATACCAGTGCCTATGGGGGTGTTTTCCAGTAGTGATTTTGGCTCATTCAAAATCAAAATTGTGTTCTCCACCACCACCACTCCCAGCGTCTCGGCCTCCAACACCATTCCCAGCGTCTCGGCCACCACTAATCAAAATTTCTCCACCGCCACCACTTCGGTTTACCGCTCCTTCGTCCTTTACATTTTCCCCCTTTCTCCAGTTAGGACTTTCAATCGGGATGAGGAATTCTAAGAGCTCCTGCTAGCCCTTGGCGTTGGATGCAGCAATAGAGGAGGAGGAGAAGGTGATTGAAAACCTCGCAGAGGCGTTCAACTCCTTCTCCTTCGAGGAGGCTGCTGCCATATACAAGGAGGCCGACGACGATGCTAACAAGGCGGCAGATATACAAGGGAATTTGATCCTGGAGGAGGAGGGTAGTAGTTCAAGTGGGAATTGGGCATCGAGCTTGAGGTGAGGCGTAGGAGAGGTGAGGTGAAGGCAGAGACGCTGGGGAGAGGTGAGGTAAGAGAGAGGTGAGGCGGAGGAGGGGAAGAGGCGGAGGAGGATGAGGAGTACATGTGAGGCAGCGGATCTGGGTTTGGTGGGGACGCTGGGAGTCGTGAGGCAGAGACGTTGGGAGACGCTGGGGAGAGGTGAGGTGGGGGAGGCGGAGGAGGTGGACAAGTGCGGAGGAGGCGGAGGAGGTGGACAAGTGCGGAGGAGGCGGCAGATCTAGGGAGGAAGAAGACTAGAAGGTGAAGGAAGAAGGCATGGGTAATTTCGAATTTTCACATATAAAAAATTAAAACACTCTCTTTCTCTCTTTGTGGAATCCGTTGGGACGGAGGGAGAACTTGAATTTACGTGAAAATTATATATGTGTGTGTGCGCGCGCTGATATATATGCTGATATCATTTGTAACAACGAAGGTGAATAAGATGTTTAACTAGCCAACTTGGAAAGAAAGATGCTTTTTATTTTCTGGTATTTGCATCAGAATCTCCTTATCCATGCTATGCAAAGCCATCGAACCACATTGCACGAGATGTCAATTCCGCCACATAATGAGACAGCTACCAAATTAATATCTCAGGCTCCATGGTTTCAGCAAATTTGCTGATCTCACACTCTTACTTGAAAGAATCATTGTGACCCCATCCCCCAGTTCAGCACATGCACAACAAAGGCAAGAACTCTTTTTTCGTTTCAACAGAAATGACACTCCCTCCCTAACTAGTAAAATAATAACAAATAAAAAGTTTATATTTAGAAACTGTATTTATTATGATGAATCGAACAGTGTCACATATGATAATATTATTGTTTATACATCTATTTAAATACGTGGTCAAAATTTGACAATGTTGACTAGCAAATAGTAAAATTGTAGCTTAAACTAGGACAGAAGAAGTACAATTTTTATTTTTGTCTGTTTCAATACATTTGACTTAGTTTGAATATTATCTAAAATAACATGTTTTCTTTAAATTCAACCACTTTCATATTGAGCCAAAGCTTTCTCAGAACGCCTATGTTTTCCTACCCTTATGCTCTGCCATATTATCTTGCTTAGAATATTAAGTTAGTAATTCCGTTATTTGAAATGTAAGAAATTAACAATGGAAGTATATACATTCGTAGAAACCCCATCCTCAACATATGCACAACAAAGGATAAAAAACTGCCTATCTCAACTGAACTTATCAACTTTTGATCCGCTAAATCATTTTAATAAAATTTTAACACAACTTTCTGAATAAACATTTTTTATCATCACTAACATACATTCATGTAAAATTACACACATGATCTGATAGACATTTATAAATGTATGTTTTTCCTCCACCAATTCATTTAAAATTTCAAACTTGACCATACAAATAGGTATATAACTATACACAATATGTGATATTATTAGATTCATTGTTAACTTGTAATTTTGCAAATATTGGCTATTAATTAAATATTTTAACCGTGAAACATAATTTATTGGCAGTGGCGGAACTTAGGGGTCAAGCCGGTTAGGCCGCCCTTCCATCTCAGTTTAGATGGTTAAGAGAGTTTTTGTTTTGCCTGATAGCTGCGCTCCCTGGAAGTTTTTGTTCCACCCCTGATCTTCTCATAATTTTGGGGAAGAAGACGTTTTATTTATGTCGGCATAATTCAGTCCTCCTCAAATATATTTCTGGTTCTGCCACTATTTATTGGAGACATAAAAAAAATTATGTGCAACCGTGACGGAGACGAGTATCATTTTTAGTTGCAACCCTACCTTTCAAGTTGCAGAATGAGCCACTGAGGATGAAGAGAACCAGAAACACACGTCCAATGGCTTATCTATCTCTCTAAGACTCTAAATACAGCACATTTTACACACAATCACTCAACCCAGCTGCAGCAATGGAAGCCTCCTGGGAAGCGAGTGTCACCGACTCCATCAACGCCATCTACCTCCTCTTCTCGGCGTACCTGGTGTTCATCATGCAGCTCGGCTTCGCCATGCTCTGCGCCGGCTCCGTCCGCGCCAAGAATGCCATGAACATCATGCTCACCAATGTCGTCGACGCCGTCGTCGGCAGCCTCTCCTACTACCTCTTCGGCTTCGCCTTCGCCTTCGGAGAAGGCAAAACTCCGAATCCGTTCATCGGAACTCAGTTCTTCGCGTTGAAGAATATTCCGTCGAGCGAATTTGATTACAGCTTTTTTCTTTACCAGTGGTCCTTCGCCATCGCCGTCGCCGGAATCACCAGCGGCTCCATTGCGGAGAGGACGCAGTTCTCTGCGTACTTGATATTCTCGTTTTTCCTCACCGGTTTTGTTTACCCCGTCGTTGCTCACTGGCTCTGGTCGTCCGGCGGCTGGCTGAGGGCGTCTTCCGACGCTCCGCTGTTCGGCTCCGGCGCGATTGACTTCGCCGGGAGCGGCGTCGTACATTTAGTCGGCGCGATTGCTGGATTCTGGGGCGCGTTGATTGAAGGCCCGCGCGTGGGCCGGTTCGACGCGTTTGGAAAGCCGGTGGCTATGAGAGGCCATAATGCAACGCTCGTGGTTCTCGGCACTTTTCTGCTGTGGCTCGGTTGGTTCGGGTTCAACCCCGGTTCGTTCACCAAGATCCTCATCGCTTACCCGGATGCACCGGGTCAGGGGAATTGGACCGGAGTGGGCCGGACAGCGGTTACAACCACATTGGCCGGCTCAACTGCAGGAATCGTCACCCTCTTCGGGCGCAGGCTGCTCGTGGGCCATTGGGACGCGCTGGATGTGTGCAACGGCGTGCTAGGCGGGTTCGTGGCGATCACCTCGGGTTGTGCAGTGGTCGAACCGTGGGCAGCAATTGTCTGCGGGTTCGTTGCTGCGTGGGTGTTGATAGGGTTGAACATCTTATGCTTGAAACTCAAGTTTGACGATCCCTTGGAAGCTACGCAGCTTCACGGGGGCTGTGGTGCTTGGGGCATCATTTTCACGGGATTGTTCGCGGAGGAGAGGTTGGTGCTCCAAACATACAGTTCAGGCGGGGCTGGAGTTTCCCGGCCTCACGGGCTGCTCCGAGGTGGTGGGTGGGGGCTCATCGGGTCGCAAGTGGTGGAGGTCGTGGCAGTGATCGGGTGGGTTAGTTTCACCATGGGGACTATGTTCTATGCTCTTCACGAGCTTGATATTCTGAGGATTTCTGTTGAAGAAGAACTTGCTGGCCTGGATATTTCTAAACATGGAGGGTATGCCTATAATGATCTTAGTCAAGAAGAAAGTGGCCCAAGGTTTTACAGTGACTATATGCAGTTGCAGAATCAATAAAGAATCTCATGGCCACATTTATCAGTATCATCAATGAATGTAAAGGAATGCTTCATATTTATGAAATTGTTTTACCATTCTTGTATTTTCTGTCTTAATTTTCATATTCTATCAGACAAAGGCAGAACAAAATCACTTTGAAGCTAAAGAGGTAAAAACACAATTTTCACTGAGATGATGAATTTACAAGCAGGAAGCAAACATATTCTCACCTGGATGAGATACGACACACGATAGTCCTAAATAAAGGGAGACTATAACGAAGCTCTCTGAACTATGGAAGAGTATCAAATTAAGCTTTACACGACATATTTTGGATGTACAGGAAATGCCGAATGACAGTCTTCAGGATCACTCACCTAACAGGGTTGTTGTATTGACTTAACACGAAATCTGGAATAATAAGAGGCAGCTTCTCGATGAACATAAACAGTCTCTGTACGTTCTCCTCCATGATCAAGGGTAAGTCCACTGCTTCACTTTTATCTATGCAGATCCAGAGGTCCTCTGGGTTCACCCGTTTGAGATTGTTCCGGCAAAAGGGACAGGAATGAGAGCGCCGCCTCCTGAAGAATAGGTATACATATACACATTAACATCTGCAAAGTAATGGGTAATTACCAATTCACCACCCCAGCTCATCAGTAAATCTTATAAAGCTTTCAAAAACCACAAGAGGCGAGCAAAAGTTCTCAGGAAAACATGTATTCTAAATCTGTGCCAAAAAGTATAGGGAAATTTCATACTTCCAGACAACATTTGGATTTAAAAATAAGTACATTTCACATTCGAAACGGTGGAATGAACAAAGATAATGATCCACAATTTGCATCACCACTCGGTAAAACACAGGTTGGGAGAATTCATTATTGCAATGAAGAAGTCAATGTTATTCTATGTTTTGCTATCTAAAATTGATTCCAGGATAGTAGAAAATAAAGACAAAAGTCAAGCTTGGTTGTAGGTAACAGGACATTTTCAAATTTAAAAAAACAGTAACCTATCTTCCACTTGAAAACCTACACAAGGAATAAAACAGGTGGTTGGAATTCATTATTAATAATCACCAAGTCGATTTGATGTTATCTTGAACTATCTTATCAACAAATAAGGAAATAGACTTTGCGCATAAGAGACTTACCACTCATTGTAACAGTTCAAGCACAGAGAATGGTGGCAACCAGGCAGCACAACCTTGGTAGTGCACTCCATGCAAATCCCGCATTCCTTCTCTCGTTCTAAATCAATGTCAGAAACATTATCCCAATTCCTTTTCGAGTACCTAAGCGAACATATCTTCTTCTGTTTCTTCTCATCCACATCAGTAATCCCTCTTTGGAGTTGCAAAAGAGAAGGAAATATTATACCTGTTATTTTATGATTTCGCAAATTAGTCCCAAATCACATTAATCAAGTTTACCTTAAGGCCAAGTCATTAATATGACCACTCACCATAAAATTCCCTTATGCTTGCTTTTCTTTCATAAACAGACATGGTAGTCTTCCCATCAGCATAGGACTACAGAATGCCGCCATTTCGCATGACCCCACAAAGATGAGAACGTTGCAATCAGATACTTGGACCAGATAAAATAAGTTGGAATAATTGCAAAAATATCAGGATTTGGCAGCAAGCCAGATATCAATATTAACCCGAGTGAATACTAAAACAAAATTGTTGGTTTTACCATGTAAATCAGAATCCTCAGCAAACCAAATGTCCCGGCAATCTGGCAATCAAAGCATTGAATAAGAAATAGGAACATATCCGCTGCCGGAGCGTAAGACATCCGCATTTGCATACACGCTCCATCACGTTCCCTGGGGTAACTCAAAGCCCTGAAACAATGGAGATTAATAGTAAAAAATCACAAACATTATAAAAACAAAACAAACTGGAAAGATGACTGATAAGATATGAACAGAACGAACATCGTTACATCAGCCTCCATTAACGGACATATTAACCGGAAAAAATGGACTTGTTAAAATCTTCATATCACATTCAACAGCCTCCGACTCCGTTAAGGGAAATATTAACGGAATCATACAAGACCAAATTAGCTCAGCTCCGCGGAAACTAAATATTAAAGGAATCGTCTCAATTTAAATCTTTGAACACATTCATGGGCAAAAAAAAACTGAATTCGTAAAATAAAAACGCTTTGCACAATAAGCATTAAGCACACAAACAAAAAAACACAGAGGGAATTGAGAAGAATACAGTGTGTTGGCGAGCTGAATATCTGCTTCAAGCGCCTTGAGAGATTCCTTAAACGACTTCCCCATCACTTTTCTTCCGAAATTCAAAATTCCAAAATTCTCACCAAAATCATTAGGAAAAAGAAGAGAGAGAAAAAAACGCTATCACTTTGCTGGAGAATTCTGAGGAGCAGAGAGATAAACCCTTAAAGAAGCTTGTAGACGTTTCGTGAGTAGCTCCGCGCCACAGTACGAACCGCTTCGCGCAGGAAATAAGGGAAGCGTTTTCAAAGTCTTCCATATCGGGTGGGCCCCGCCGGATGCTATTTTTTAATATTAAATCCTGATAATTCGGAGTGATTAGGCTTAAAAATAGAGAAAGATGTTTTCGATTCGGAGTTAATTACCATAGGACGATTAATAATTAGTTTGATGAAGACCTTATCCTTACTTTTTGGCTCCGGGTACGTGGCCTTATCCGTTGTGTTTGATGTGTCGGATGTCGCTATCAGGCTAATATTTTAGCTTGTCTGTACTCCCGTCCTCAATTAAATTACACACTTATTTTTTAATATTCTTCTTTATTAGGTCTGATAGTATATTTAAATAGATATATAAGTAATAATACGATAATATTATTGAATTTATTATAATAGATCATTTCTAAATATTATAGGTATATTAACAAATTTTTTAAATGGTGCGATAATTTATTCTAGGATCGAGGGAGGACTAGAAATGAGGGTATATTTGTCATTTGAAAGTGGGAGCGTTGAATGTGGGCGTTATTGATGTTTAATGGGGGAATAAATTGGTTAGTGGGAATTGGTGAATGGGTTCCGGGTTTGCCGGCAGTGTTTGAACCCGGAGACTGAGCACCCGGTTTTCTTAATAAGGTGGGCTCAATTTGCTGCTCCCTTCTCTCGACAGGGGAAAAAGAATAGGAATACCAAATTATCTTTCCATAAGTTTTGAAAATATCAAGATTTAAACTGTAAATTTTAAAAGTAAAGATAATTTTTTTACTTGCATTAATTGAATCATAAATTTATAACTACTGCACGTTGAATAATAAATTTTTTATATTACATCTAAAATATTTTATCTTTCTATAGTTCTAATTCAACCTCATCTTTTACTATGCTTATAGAAAATAATATTTTTCAAAACTTTGACAAAAATGAATTAAGCAATAAATTTGGAAAATAAATTGAGAATTTTCAGTTTTGCTCAATTGGGCTTTAATTTGTTATATGCAATTGGGCCTAGTTTGATTTTTGGCCAATAGGTTCAATTTGTTTCTTCTATTTCCCAAATTTTGAAGTTGACCCAATTCAAATGATTTTTTTAAAATTTTGATCATATGATAATCGTCTTTTCTCTCTGCCGAATAGCAAGAATTTTTTTAAATTGAATATGTCGTAATTGACGATTGACGGGTCTTCATAGCTTTTAATCTTGCCTGGGCAGGGTTTATCACTTCCCTTCCCTTTTCAATCGTTTTCTCCAGTTGACCAATTGATGTGGGTGGAAGTCTAGGGATGATCATGGATCGGTTCTCCTGTTGATCGATTGATATGGGTGGAAGTCTAGGAATGATCATGGGTCGGTCTGAATTGATTCTAATAAGACCCAGACCCGACACTTAGAAAATTTGGAGATACCCAGACACGTCCTGAACTCGTAAAGTCTGAAAATTTTATAACCGTACCCAGATCCGATGGGTCTAAACAGGTCTTAGGTCCAAAACGAGTTTTAAATGAGTAATATTATATTTTTTCTTCACTAAATAAAATATATATTATTTTAATGCAAATAATTGAAGTTCAATATGTATTAGAATTATGTTTTCAATATAACAAAATATACAATACATATTAGAGTCTGTCTCTTGAAAGACGGTCTTTCCGTAAGTTATGGAAATACCAAGGTTTAAACTCTAAATTTGAAGAAATCAAAATAAAATTTTTGGGTGGTATTAATCAGGTCATAAACCAATCACTCTTAAATGTTGCATAAGAAAATTTTAATATTGCAACTAAAACCTTTTACATTTCTATAATTTCAGTTCAACCTCATCTTTCCATGTGCCTATGGAAAGACGGTTTTTTCCAAGACTTTGCCTACATATTATTTGTTAAATTTGAAATAAAAATACAAAGAGAATATGAAAGTAAGTTAGAAATTTGGGTAAATTATATATAGTTCGACTTATATGGGTCTACGTGTTGGGTCTGGGCCGGGTCTGTATTTTAGTATTTTAGACTCGGGCCCGGCCCCGATATGTCTAATTTTTTTGGATCCATACCCAATCTAATGGGTTTGGGTCGGGTCCTACACCCATGATCATCCCTAGGTGGAACCACAAAAAACAAAAAGTAAAGTCAATGACGCTACTTAGAGTATCTCTGTCAGAATAAATCAGTTAGATTATTAGATTTGATTTTATCCTGTTGATTAGTCTAAGAGTTATTTTAGGACTTGTTTTTCTTTATGTCTGGTACTCTATTTATTCTCTTCATGATCAATAATAATATTCACGAGAAATCATTCTTTCATGGTATCAAAGCAAGTTCTGATCCTAAAAATTCCAAAGCCTAAATTTATTTCCGCCGTCTACCTCCCCCCCCCCTTCCGACCAAACCAACACCGATTTCCGGTCAACTTCAGTCCAAATTCCGGCATCGGCCTTGATATGTATAAATTATGTTGTTTATTTTATTGGGGATTTATTTGTGATTTTATCGGATTAATGTGCAGTGTATTGGGCTTTGGTGGGCTTGGAATGAGCAGTGTCGAAATTAAGATGAAAAGAAGGCAGTAAAAATGCAACAGAGGGGAGGCAGCCGTATATGCTTGGAAAATATTTTTGAGATAATTTAGGGATGTGCTTGGATTATTATTAGAATTTGAATTTTGAAATGATTGAAATATTTTTTTGGGGAATCATGTGTATGTACACACGAAATGGAGTTTGGAGTGGGAGTTAGAATTGTAGTCAGACACTAAGTTAGTGGGGCTATTTTTTCGTTCATTGTGAAAGACTGGGGAGACTTTTGGGATTTATTGGTGTTAGAACATGACTTGAATCTGAATCCTTTTATGTTTTGGATTTATTATTGGGTAATTCAAATTCTGTTTAGGAATAGGATTAGACTAGTCTTATTCCATTTTGGTTTAGGATTCTGTAGTTTGGGAGATCTACATAAACTCTCATCTGGGTCTGTTTGTAATGTGGTATGAGATTGAAGACATCTGTTCTGGTCTGAGAAATCTCTCTTC
>JAULKK010000007.1:13335384-13355781 GCA_032355705.1 Rubia peregrina
GTGAATAAGTTACATCCACGAGATGCTATTTTAGCATCTGGTAGCTCAAGGTTGGAGTCCCTGAACTTGTTTCTGAAGAATATCGATACTTCTTTAGTAGCTCATCAATGTAATGACATTTGACATATTTTCATGTGATAGGTCTATTTTCATCTGGACTCCAAAGGAGAAGGCTGAGGATCAGAAGCCTGCTGATGAAAGGAGGATCATTCTGTGTGGGAATGCTGATAAGAAATCGAAAAGGAAGTTTGGAGGTGAAAGTGATTCTGATGATGATACCTTTTCAAAAAAGGGCAAGCAAAAGCAAACGAAGGCAAAACAATCATATCCGGGATCCACTTCCGTTGGATTCAAACAGGAATCTACTAAATCAAAATCTTCCAAGAAGCACTAACTGGTCGGCTTTCCCGGTGATGGTTTTTGTTGGCTCCAGGTCAGGTATGACCTGCACCTGGTGCATTTCTTTCGAATGCTCTCTGCAAATGCATGATTCGGTATCTAGCCGCTATGTTTGTATACCTCCCGGGCTTTCAGTTCATGACTATGCATGATTAGGTTTTGTTGGATCTTGTTATAGATTAGGTTTTGCAAGTTATTTCAATACAAAAGTGTGTAATATATATTTATAGTAGTAACATATTAGTAGCCGTCTACTCATTCCATCCCACTGTTTACTTCTCATTTTTCTTACTAGGCTTTCCTCCGTAGAATGTTTTTCTTTAGGTAAAATTCATCTCATTTTCACTCACACATCTATTTCTTCCTTTTATTAGTATTTTCACTCTCTCAACTACTTCTTCTACTTGCCATTTACTCCCTTCGTTTCGTTGTATTTGACACACTTTTCTTCTTGAGTTGTTTTTGTAGATTCGTAGGTTTGACACACTTTCGTTTTTTGGTAAGGTTTCTTAAATTTCATCCACTCATTATACTTTTTCCATTCTAAACATAATTTCATTCACTCATTTCATTATCCTAAATTCAAGCACCTAAATCTATGATGCCAAACTCAACGAAATGGAGGAAGTATGTTGATGATTCACACACTTTTAAGGTTGAATATCGGTTTATGCACATTCTCGTAGTGGTTTGCTGACTAACTATTGATCGTTGCGTAGCATAGAACGAAATAAATAGGGAACAGACATTCAGTCCAGCATGTTGGCATTCTCTTTCCTGAAGTAAAAAATAGGTATTGTGCGGTAGAGCAGACAGAAACGGTATCATCTTTTACTAAATGAAGTTAGTTATGAGTTATGACTTGCTGTCATGTCACATGTCGACTCGAGGGCAGAGCCATCAGTTGACACAATTTCAAAATTTCTGGGTTTGTTTACCGAAGAAATATGCCACTTTGGGTAGAGTCCAGTTGTTTAAGGATTAGTCTTTGAAGACGTATTTTCTTCAATCATGGATGTTTAAAAAAGAAGGCTTATTGAGGCACTTTTGGTGAACTATTTTGGTTCACCAAGTAATAGAAAATCATGCTTATTACGCTAATTTTCTTTATTTGTAGTGCTTTCGTCTCATTATGAGTGTGTTTGGCACATTTGTTCTTATAAGTAGAACTGACTTATTTTGGTATATTTCAGTAGCCGGGGAAGATCAATTTCTGCTCTTTGCCAAAATATAGTTTCTGCTCTTAAATAAGCACTTTTTAGCAGTTACCAAACATTCAAAATGTAACCAAACCACTTATAAACCCAGCCAAACACACCTAGGCGATACTTTTCTCCATTCTAATTAGCGATTGGAAGTGCTATTAACTTAAAATTAATAGGGCCTCAGTCAAAGCCAGTTACGACACCCACACATTGACAGAATGCCGTAGTTCAGCAATTAGCGAATGACAACCTCTACAAAAAAATAGTCCCATGAACTCCCATCTTGGAAGCACGTCTTCATACTTTGCAACACTTTGCTCAATGTTTCCTTGAAAAAAGAACTTGAACTGGGAATTGAGCAGCATTATTTGCACACGCCATTGAAAGATTGGGATTTAAGGTGAATTAACAATTGTAGTGAGCGGAGGGAGTATCGATTGAGAGTATGGACGGGATTTGGAGGAGGGAGATGAAGATTATGCACGTATGTAAATTTTGCCTTTCTTGACAGCAAGACATCCACCAGACTTGTTTAAACTATTTCATGTGACATGTACATAACAGTGACAAACTATACTAAAAGTGTGATCATTTTCTCAATTTAGGTGTAGCGCAGGTTCAAAACCCCTTCCCCCAAAATTGCATTATTATGGTCTCAAAACACCGTGTCAGATCTTCTGTATCCGTATCCAGTATTTGCTAACGGTTGTCCTAAATTTTGTTTTTCTTAGATTGGAGAATCTGATTTTTTATAATAATTTATATAATACGAAGGCTTTAATATGATTTTTTTTGTTGGGACTGGAAATTCCACTCCAACCAATATCGTATCGAGCCCTCGCTGATTTGTTATTTTAGGTTGGCACACCCAACAATGAACCCGCAAACCGAAGATCTCACAATCCGTGTCCTTCATTCTTAGATAATCTTATATCGCTGTCATCTCCGCAAGACACACAATCTAACACGTATCTGTTCAAAAAGACTTTTGACACAAGGCACCACCGTCAAAAACTTAACTGAAGATCTCCACATTAGATACACACGCAAACTTCATTTTCGAGCACGAACCATAGTTCCTATATCATCTCTTCACATCAACACCAGACTTGAGTTGACACATCCAATACTCTTTCCTCTTCTTCAAGATAGAGATTTAGATTTACATACTAATAAAATTTTAAATAAAGGTTTGATTCTACAACTGTGTAAAGAATAATAAGTTAATTTTAAAAGGCATAAAATATTTATGGATTTATTACTTGAATCTTAACAACTCTATATGTAGTAGAAATATTTAGGTCACTAATGAAATCATTAACTAAGACTAATTAATTTCTTTCTTGATAGCAAGATTTTTAAAAGTAAATCTTGAAAATAAAAAAGTTATTAGGGTTGAAGAAAAAGTTATTATAAAAGAATAAACTTTGAAGTTTATTTTAGAGAAATATTTGAAGAAGAGGGACTTAAAATCGAAATTTTAACACACAATATGCATACACTAAGACCCTGTTTTCTGGAGTTTATCTGTATTTCATTTCATTTCAGTCTCATTCAGTTCAGTTCAGTTCAACACAAATTTAATTTGATAAAATTTATCTTAATTTAGTTACATATTACTATTTTTAACACACTTATTATTAGTTCAGATCAGTGCAATTCAAATCAGATCAGTTCAGCTCCATTCCAGACAACAGGCCTAACACATGTTATCGTATCTGCGAACTTCAGAAAACCCTCGGAACCAAAAGCTGGTAGAATATTGCATGAACATGAAGCGCTGGAAAGGGAAAATACATGTCCATTAATTACTGATGAAAATGTTCACATTAACTGTCATTCAATTAATTGTTAGATTTCAGAAAATGTTCCCTGCTTCCAGATATCATTTTCCAACGAGGTTTGACCTCGGATACCAAATACCATAAATAGACAACAGTAATGATCGATCATGAAACCAAAATTCTAGAAAACATGAATGTCGAATACCAAAATGGAGCAACAAATGAAAGAGGGGTAACATGACGTATGCAGTGATGCAATAAATACAGGAAACGTCCTGACTCGTTGGAGAATTAAAATGCCTCATGCACTATTTCCTTAGTTAAAATGGATGAGTTTAATCATTAAATTTTATAAAATATATAAGTATTAATTTTATAAATAGAAAAATTATCTGATTTCCTACAATAAGTATTTTTAAAATTTTATATTTTCTTTAAAAATGTAAAAATAATAATTAGAGAGTGACATTTAACATGGAATATAGGTCATATTTTTTCGGATATGACTGTCTACTGAACTGAATGAGGGGATATCGAATTGAGTGCCAATTCTCGTTGAATGACCGATAATATGCAAGTTAGCAGAAAAATGTTTGTGTATCTATAGTGAATTTAAAATGAATAACATAAGAACATAGCTTGGCATTTATAAGTGTACAATCCTATTAATTCATCAAATACCACTAGGTTTAACATATGTATTCCTTATGAGAATATTCATCTTATCGTAATCAATTTTGATATGCTGTCATAATTTCATAAGTAGTCTTCAATTTGGCGTTCTTAGGTTATAGTCTTCAATTTGACGTTTTTCCGACCCGACATTATATTAAGCTAAAATCAAACATAGTGAACATAGAAAAAAATAGATCAAAATTGAACTAAATACTTCTTCCGTTCCAATTAAAATAGGCAATTCTTTTCCAGTTCAAACTCTGAACATATATTTGAATAGATATACAAGTCTCTATAATAACATACTGTATATAATAATGTTAGATTACTCGTAACACATAATTTTTTAAAATTAACTTTTATGTGTCGGTATTATAAGAATTTAAGGATATTAATCCAAGTACAAATATAACTAGCAGGAGAGAAGAAGTAGTAATAATTTAAAATTTCACTAAATTGAATTTAAAGGTAACACAAATAGACTAGGTGTCAACTTAGCTGATAATAATTACTTGCTGTAATCACAGTGGGAATATACGAATGCGTTGTAAATAAATAGCAACACATTATACAGTGCCCTACGTAAAACCATGCATACGAAATAAACCCGTGACACAAAAAACTCCCCAATTTCCCATTCTCTCCTCCAACAAACTCTCTGGAAACAGATCCAAAAAATCTAACCGATTCCGTTTTCGCCACCGCATCGTAGAGGATGGCGGCCTCCAACGGCAGCGAGTACTACGACGTGGTGGTCGGAGACGCCGGGCTCGACACCTTCGGCCGGCCGTCCAACGCCGACCACGTGCTCCAGGACGAGGAGGAACTCGTCTGGGCGGCGATTGAGCGGCTGCCGTCGCGGAAGCGCTCGAACTTCGCGCTCCTCCGCCGCACGCCGTCGAATTCCGACGACGGAGACCGCCGCACGGAGGCGGTCGACGTCCGGAAGCTCGATCGCTCCGGCCGCGAGCTCATCGTCGCGAGAGCTCTGGCGACGTCGGAGCAGGATAATTACAAGCTGCTCTCCGCCGTCAAGCAACGCCTCGACAGGTACGGCGCCCGGCGGCGAAGGAAACTGCTCATAACTGTGTGTTAAATTTTAATCGGCATGGGCATGCAACTAATTTCAAGCTGTCATGAACAATTTGAAAATTTTAGGGATTTGAATTTTGATTGTTTCTTTTGCTAGGGTTGGGATTGAGATACCAAAAGTTGAAGTTCGATATGAGAATTTGAATATCAAGGCGAATGTGGTGTTGGGATCCCGAGCGCTTCCGACGTTGGTTAACTACAGCCGAGATATTGTCGAGGTAAAGATTGATTTTTTTCTTAAATATACGTATATTGGTACTGATTTTTTTGATGATTTATTCTTCATTAATGGTATTATTTTTTGAGTGGGTCTCTTGAAAGACGGTATTTCCATAATCCATAGAAGACAAAGGTTTAAAGTGTAAATTAGAATAAATGAAGATAAAATTTGCAGGTTGTATGAACCGGGTTATAAACTTTATAACTAATATACATTGCATAATAAAATTTTAATATTACAACCAAGACCTTTTAGTTTTTTTTATTCTAATTAAACACCGTCTTTCCATAAGTCTATGGAAAGACGGTATTTTCCAAGATTTTGCCTTATTTTTTTACAAAAATATTGTTTATTAATGGTATTGATTTGGTTTAATTGCAGCACTTGTTAACTAAGATGAGGATATGCCGACCCAGAAGGCATTCTCTGACCATTTTGAATGATGTTAGCGGCGTGGTTAATCCTGGAAGGTGCCAAAACTCCTCCTCTCTTTTTACTTGGGACACTTTATATCTGGACTCGAGAATTTGAGGAATATTGGATAAATGAGAAAAATTAAAATTAAATTATAATGAATGGATGGAATATGAAGTTTTGTTTTAAACTGTCAACATAATTAAGATTTGATGTTTGATGAATTTTCATCTATACAAGAGTCCGTCTGATGGTCTTTCCGTAACATATGGAAAGATCAACATTTAAACGGCAAATTATAAGAAACTAAAATTTTTACTTGCATTAATTGGGTCATAAATTTATGAATATTAATGCACGTCATATAATTTTTTTTAATATTGCAACTAAAACCTTTTACTTTTTTATAATTCTAATTCAACCCCAAGATTTCTATGATTTTCCAAGGCCAGTTTGTTGCCCTAGACTTTGACCTATTACAATGGTATTTTTATAATTTTTAAAAATATATATTGAAATATAAATGATTAGTTTGATTTTGAAAATTCTAGGAATGAGATATAACATGATTGGTTCAATTATTAGGTCTAATAGTTAGATTGTATGATGAGAGATGTTCTTTAAAGAAAGTATATTAAAAATGACTATAGATTTTTTTTTTTACAAATTAAAATAAAAAGTGTGTTAAATATAAGAAGAAGAAAGAAGTATTGAATGTGCGTTTGAGTTATTTTTATAAGTAAAACTGATTTATTTAAAAGTTAAGGGACCATTTCTGTTTTTGCTCTAAATATAAATATATTCTATTTCTAAAATAGTTACTTTTTTTTATAAAATGTTAAAAATGCTTAAGTTATAAGAGTTGTCTGATCCTGAGCTGAGTTATGCGAATGTGACAACATGCAGAGGTAATGGAGCATAAAAATAAATGAATATTGAACGTGCTGTTTTCCCCACACTTTCTTCCCAACACGCTTCATTTTTTTGAATTTTAAAAAAAACCTAATTAGCATAGATTTGTTGATTAAAGATAAAGCTTTTATATATACTACGTTAGTTTCAATTCAAATTGTCTACTTATCATATTTAGTTTTTTCCAATCAAATTTACTTTTAAAATTTTCTCAATTAAGCAAGCTTTCCTTTCAATTTTGTTTAGTTTACTTTTCAATTCTTTCCATACTCACTCTTCACACATTTATATGAATATAATAATATATTTATTGATCCAATTTCATTCTCTTCCATAACTAAATTTTGAAAATATATGTTATATCGAATCTAACAATATATATTTCATACTTATATACCATTTCAATTTTAGTGTCAAAGTTAGGAAGTTTGGAGTAAATGAATAGTTAAATTGCAACTAGAGGTGGAAGAGTAGGAAGAAACATAGAGCGAACCCTAATCACACTTGCAATGAATATAGTGAGAACGCTTGATTCTTAATTTTGACTGTTCCATTTCATAGTATTCAGGCGAAATTGTAAATTATAACTCTGTGTACTTGTTTTACTGCTAGATTGACATTGCTTTTGGGACCTCCGGGTTCTGGGAAGTCCACTTTGTTACGAGCTCTTGCTGGCAAAACTGACAAGGGCTTGAAGGTTCGTCATTCTATTTTGCTCAACTTCAGTTCCAGCATGTGGTCCAAATTGACTAAGTTTAACTATAATTTTTTTATTGATACATAAGTATCATGATATCATGTGACGTAATGTTAGATAAGTCATAGCATGTATTTTAAAAATGTCTACCTTTTGAATTTTAGCTGTATATATTAATGGTGAAACATTTCTTGAGTCAACCGTCGAAGCTTTAGCTGGGGCAGAGGGGAGTAGTTGAAAGAAGTTAATTTTCAATTTTTTCTAGAGAAAATGTGTCATCACTTTCTGTTCTCCTTGTAATCTGTCTAAATGTTTTGGTTCCAGCAATGTGGGAGTATCAAATACAATGGTCACACGCTGGATGAGTTTGTTGTGCAAAGGACTTCAGCTTATATAAGTCAGACAGACAATCACATTGCAGAATTGACTGTGAGGGAAAGTTTGGATTTTGCAGCCAGATGCCAAGGTGCAAGTGAAGGTTTTGCAGGTTAATTTCTACTTTTCTTTTCTCCAAATTTTACATATTTCTGTCATTTCCGAAAGCTTAGCTGTAATTTGATCAGAAACCTATGTAAGGATTACTTGTTGTGGTTGTAATGTTTCCTATGTGGAAATGCAGGGTACATGAAAGATCTCACTCTCTTAGAAAAGGAGAGGAATATTCGTCCGAATCCAGATATTGATGCTTTTATGAAGGTATCCTTTTGTAACTTGGTACTCATGATGATGATTCAATAATATAGTACTTGTTTGATGTACACATTATGACTGCTGAGCAAACTTTGTGCGGTTTTCAGGCCTCAACTGTTCGTGGCAAAACGCACAGCGTGACAACAGATTATTTCTTGAAGATTCTTGGTCTCGATGTTTGTTCTGATACACGAGTTGGTAATGAAATGCTTAGGGGCATTTCCGGTGGTCAAAGGAAGAGAGTTACTACAGGTTCTTTCTGTCTTTCTTATGATTTAGCATTGTTGCATGATTTGTTGTTCTGAACTTTTACTAAACCTGTTGTAATATATACTGATCTTTCTTTCATCTATCTATTCTTTTTGTAGGTGAAATGGTGGTTGGCCCTAGGAAAACACTTTTTATGGATGAAATATCCACTGGACTTGATAGTTCTACAACCTTCCAAATTGTGAAATGCTTGAGAAATTTTGTCCATTTAATGGAAGGAACCATTTTGATGGCTCTTCTCCAGCCTGCGCCTGAGACTTTCGATCTATTTGATGATTTGGTTGTGTTATCTGAAGGACATATCGTGTATCAAGGTCCTCGGGCGCAAGCCCTGGATTTTTTCGAGTCTCTTGGATTTCGTATACCACCACGCAAGGGTGTTGCAGATTTCCTTCAAGAGGTATTATCTTTTCTTGTTCGTTTTGAACATCTTTTCGCTGTCTGATTTTGCATTGAGCAATGACTTCGATCCTGCACTTACAGGTAACATCGAGAAAGGATCAGGCACAATATTGGGCGGATGGTACAAGACCTTATGTTTTCATGCCTGTATCGAAGATAGCAGAAGCCTTTCAGCTTTCCAGATATGGTCAATCACTAGCAGCTGCTGTTTCTGCTCCATACGATAAATCGAGAAGTCATCCTTCTGCATTGTCCAATACTAAATTTGCCACATCCCAATGGGATCTCTTTAAAGCATGTTTTTCAAGGGAGGTTCTTCTAATTAAGAGACATTACTTTTTGTACATCTTCAGAACTTGTCAGGTATGTTAACCTTCTCTTTCTTTTGATTAGATGCTTCAATTTTGTTTCAAAATTTTTAATGGCTTTGATACCTGTAGAATTATCAAGTGTTTGATCTTCAGAAAAATCTTTTGTTCCGATGTGTCACAGGTTGCTTTTGTAGGAACTGTAACATGTACAATGTTTCTGCGAACAAGAGTGCATCCCACGGATTTGATAAATGGAGATCTCTATCTCTCCTGTTTATTCTTCGGCTTAGTACATATGATGTTTAATGGCTTTACGGAGCTTCCCATTATGATTTCGCGACTTCCTGTGTTTTACAAACAAAGAGACAACTTTTTCCATCCTGCGTGGGCATGGTCTGTCTCAAGTTGGATTCTGCGAGTACCTTACTCCCTTATCGAAGCTGTTGTTTGGTCTTCGATTGTATATTACACCGTAGGATTTGCAGAGAGTCCTATAAGGTACACATTGCCACTCTTCTTCTTCACATTGCTCGATTTAAAAAAAGTGCAGGTTACTGACAGGCTTTTGTCCAATGTAAAAATTTCCCAGGTTCTTTCGGTTTATGTTGGTACTTTTCTCAGTCCACCAAATGGCCTTGGGTCTGTTTAGGACAATGGCAGCTGTTTCGCGAGATATAATCATCGCGAATACTTTTGGATCCGCAGCTCTTCTTATTATACTCTTGATGGGGGGCTTCATAATGCCTAAAGGTATGTCCCTATTGAATCAAATGAGTAAGCTTTTCATGCATTGTTTTTCTTGATATTAAGTTAGCCCCATCTTCTCACTTTCTCAGCATTGATCAAGCCATGGTGGGTGTGGGCGTTTTGGGTGTCGCCACTGTCCTATGCCCAGAACGCCATTTCTGTTAACGAGTTCTCTGCCACTCGATGGATGGAGGTTTTATACTACACAATTACTTTCTGCAACATTACAACTTACAAAGGTATAAATTACTGACTCAACACTTTGATTTTGCAGAAAATGTATGGAAATACTACTTTGGGAGATGCTCTTCTCCATTCACATGCTCTCCCTAGTGATGGTAACTGGTATTGGATAGGCGTTGGCGCTTTGTTACTATACGCTTTCTTTTTCAACAATGTAGTCACTATCGCCTTGACCTACTTGAATCGTAAGTGATTTGCATTTTTCCGCGTAAATGAATGAGAACAACAGCATACAATGAAAAAGATCTGATTTTTTACCTTCCTCTTGTTTGTATAGCGATAGTTAAGTCGCAAGCAACAATTCCACCAGAGGTTGCCCAAGAGAACATTGTTGAAATGGGTAAAAATCTCTAAACCTCATTAACTTCTGCTGAATCAGTTCTCTTTGAAGGCATTCTAATGTCTTGTTATTCTCTGATAGGGAGCACAACAAAGGACCATCCAAATGACACAGACAATAGGGGTAAAAGTGCAAGAAAAGGAATGATCCTCCCATTTCAGCCATTAACAATGACTTTCCATAATGTCAACTATTTTGTTGACATGCCAAAGGTAACAGATAAATTGTTCATGCTCATTAGTTATTACACTATACGATGTTTCGCTAGCTGAACAAAAACCATTCTGTCCTTCCAGGAGATGAGTTCTCCGGGAACAACTGAAGGCAGGTTGCAGCTGTTATCAAATGTGAGTGGAGTGTTCTCACCGGGGGTTCTTACCGCATTAGTTGGATCTAGTGGCGCGGGCAAGACTACGCTGATGGATGTACTCGCGGGAAGGAAGACAGGTGGGTACATAGAAGGTGATATCAGGATTTCTGGTTACCCGAAACAACAAGACACGTTCGCGAGGATATCAGGTTACGTTGAACAAAATGATATACATTCTCCCCAAGTGACAGTGTATGAGTCCCTTTGGTTTTCTTCCTTTCTTCGCCTGCCTAAGGAAGTAGGCAAAAAGCAAAGAGAGGTAATGTTTCTTCTTTCTTGGGATGCAATCCTGATTCAGTGTTTGAACTCAGTTCAATTGTGACTTTGCCAACATTCTACACTCTTTGTGTTCTTCAGGATTTTGTCGAAGAAGTGATGGAATTAGTTGAGCTTAACTCCCTAAGAAATGCATTAGTAGGTTTGCCTGGAAGTACAGGACTTTCCACTGAACAGAGAAAGCGTCTAACAATCGCGGTGGAACTTGTTGCAAATCCTTCCATCATCTTCATGGATGAACCAACCTCTGGCCTCGATGCTCGAGCAGCTGCAATTGTGATGCGAACTGTGCGTAATACTGTGGACACAGGAAGAACAGTAGTCTGCACCATCCATCAGCCGAGTATTGAAATTTTTGAAGCATTCGATGAGGTTAGTATATTTTACTGCAATCTCGATTATATTGGCTAGGATGTTGTCTTCTTCGCGTCGTGTTGTGTATGTGATGCCTTTGGAATTTGAACATGCAGTTACTTCTTATGAAACGAGGGGGGCGAGTTATGTACGGGGGAAAGCTCGGGGAGAAGTCACAAACCATGATCAGCTACTTTGAGGTCAGAATAATACCAGTAACACTGAAATTTCCTTGTTTTTGAGAAGCACTATTTGATACCTTTTCATTGTGTCATGCAGAGTATTCCCGGGATTCCTCCGATTTCAAGTGGCTATAATCCCGCAACCTGGATGCTTGAAATAAGTACACCTGCTGCTGAGGGTCGAATCAATAGAGATTTTTCCGCTGTCTATAGTAACTCGGAGCAATTTAGGTGATGATTTAGCTCCATTCCTGAGAGTTATATGGCTACTGTCCCTTAACTTTGCCTCTCTCGTAGTTATGTTATTCATTTGAATGGTTTGTTGATGTAGGGAAGTGGAGGCTTCAATTCAACAGGCGAGTGTTCCGCCTGAGGGCTCAGAGCCATTAAAGTTTGATTCCACATTCGCTCGAGATGCATCTTCTCAGTTCAGAGTATGCTTATGGAAACAAAAGATCATCTACTGGAGAAGCCCTGCATACAATGCTGTGAGGTTGTTTTTTACCACGATGAGTGCTATTATAATTGGCACGATCTTTTGGGACGTTGGCTCAAAAAGGTAATTCTCTCATCAGTTTGTAGTCTTCTTTGGAAAAGAAAGTCCTGTTCTGATAGGTGCTCAACCTTTATCTCAGGGACTCGATGCAAAACCTGTTTGTAGTAATGGGAGCTCTATACTCTTCAGTCTTGTTTCTCGGGGTCAATAACTCGTCGTCTGTACAGCCTATTGTTTCTGTTGAGAGAACCGTTTTCTACAGAGAGCGAGCTGCTGGAATGTATGCTGCATTACCTTATGCAGTAGCACAGGTAGATACACTATCAACGTCGATACATCTGTTACTTTCAATCATATGGCGTACTTACAATAAGTTTTTCCTCGATAGGGCCTTGTGGAGATCCCCTATGTTCTTCTCCAGACAGTGATATACGGTGTCATTACGTACTTCATGATCAACTTTGAGAGGACATTTGGTAATTGTCTTTAATTTAATCGCTGTTATCGCCATATTATCTCTAGGCATTGTCTCATGTTTGGTTTTTCTGTTTTTTTCTGATGCAGCCAAGTTTATACTCTATGTGGTGTTCATGTTTCTCACCTTCATGTACTTCACATTCTACGGTATGATGGCTGTTGGCCTCACATCAAGTCAGCAAGAGGCTGCCATCGTCTCTTCTGCATTCTATTCGCTATGGAATCTCCTGTCGGGTTTTCTAGTACCTAAACCGGTAAGTGCCATTTCTGCATAAAAGGATCAGTAATTTTGTCAATTCATTTTCTTGGCTCTAACACGTCCCTTGATCCTGTTCAGAGCATCCCGGGATGGTGGATATGGTTCTATTACATCTGCCCTGTAGCGTGGACATTGCGAGGCATCATCACCTCACAACTTGGAGACATAGACACGTTGATCAGCGGGCATGGATTCGAAGGTCCTGTGAAGAAGTTCATTGAGGTCAGTCTAGGATATGGTCCTGGAATGATCTGGCCTTCCATCGCCGTGCTTTTGGGATTCAATGTCTTGTTCTTCGGAGCATTCGCGTTTTCTCTCAAACTGCTGAATTTTCAGAGGAGGTAATGCTGAAAAGGGATGCTGAGAAATCTTGCCAAGTTTATGTGTTGACAGTGAAGCAAGAATGAAGATCCTGCGAGCTTTGGTTTAGAAGTTTGAACTAGTGTAAAAAGGGCTGTTAGTTGGTAAGAATGGTTTTGGATAGCTGATGGATGCAGTATGCAAACTATTTACTTACTATTCCAGGAAAATAAATTAGTTGGGAAAGTTGGACAGAATGGCCTTAACATAATTTTATTCAATAATTTACTTTCTATTTTGAGCAAGCCCACGCACGAACACAAGTTTTTACATTATTTGATATGGAAAAATTGGATAATTTACCAATGAGATTCGAGATCACGTCATCATACATGTTCTAAATAAAAATATGTAGTGCTAAAATTATTATAAAATTAACTCTAATTAAATTTTAGTCGATTTTAAACTTCTATATCAAAATCAATAGTGATAGATGAATTATTTTTAAAAAAGTTTATGCTAATCATTTTTCGTTTGAAATACTGACTGGAACAAATTAACTCATCAACTTGTTTGACTTTGATAAACAGTTTAAAGGGATATAGTATACAAATATAATCCTACGTACTTTCAATAAGTGCAAATATAATTCTGAGATAATTTTTAGTACAAATATAACCCTAACTACTTCATGAAAGTGCAAATATAACCCTATAGATTATATTTCGACATGACTAACCATTTCCGGCCATTGACCAACTAAAAATGACCAAAATGCCCTTTGAATCAAATACAAAAAGTTGAAAGACAAAATTTCCCTTTACCCCACCACTATTCTACCACCACCGCCACTCCTCCACCACCCTCACTGCCGCCGTTGGAAAAAGCTTCTTGGCCAATTCTCGATTGATGTCAAAACCCCTAATTTTGGATTCCAACCAACATCGACGGATGGTTTCTCCTGATATTAAGAATCACCGGAAAAATAAAAACCCATCTAGAAACCACCCTAATAACACGATAATTGAACTATCCAATCAAACAAGAATAAAATTGAATGAAAACTTACTCTAGTGGAATTAGGTTCCGTTGAATGATGAGCGGTGGTGAATCTTAGGAGCTTGAAAACTGGCTCCACCCAGCTCCTTTCGTCGGAGAAGTTTGGTGCCACCACCCAACCCAACCTGCCGATCGTTGGAGAGGGTTTTGAGGCGTTTGAGTTCACTGAGTGGACTGTAATTTCGCCAGAGCTAGGGTTCCGAGTAATCTTGAGAAATCTAGAGGGAGCCGACGCTTGACTGATGGTCGAAAACACCTTCTCGGTCGGGGAATCAGTAGGAGGTTTGGCCACGAGAGGTGCTCCAGTATAATATGGTACCGGATGTCATCCGCAACATCACCGGAGAAGTGGTTCGTGGCCAGGTCTGGATGAAGCAGTTGGGTACAACGAGGCGGTGATGGAGCTCCAGGCAGTGAGATCGGCGGTGATACCCAACGAGGACGATGGAGCTACGACAGCAAGATCGGTGACGATGATGGTGGAGGTGAGCAGCGAGGAGAACTCTGATGTCGGAGCAGTTGTAGAGAAATGTCGATGTTTTTGTACTTTTTAAATTTTTTTTACAAAGGGACAAATGGTCTTTTCATTGAATTCCAGCCTAAATATGCCGAATTGGGTATATTTGCACTTTTAATAATCAAAAGATTATGTTTGCACTTATGTGAATTAGGTAGGGTTATATACTCCCTCCGGTCCTCTAATAATGGCTCCCTTTGATCGCAAAATTTTTAATGACATGTTTAACCATCAATAATTTTTGTTGTATACAATATAGACATCATGTGAGATGTTTTTGGATTCTTCGTGATATATAGTTTTTAAAATGTAAAATTTTATAGTGTATTATTGTAAGCAATCAAAGCTATCAGCGGTTAAACATACATTGAAAAAATGTTAGAAGAAAGGGATCTAATTGTCCAGAGGGAATATGCACCTTTCTCTTTATTTTTTCCTTAAAAGGATTATGATTCAAATGTTCAATAAATTAATTCTTAAGAAAATTGTGTTTTGGAATCATAATAATATGTGATACATGTGCAGTCTAGAATTTTATTAGGGGCACTATTTTTTAGTTTAAAAAATGTGGTCTTCATTCTCGTTAATTCAAATTTTGTTACATTATTGTGCCAAATTTGGGCGGCACAACCCCTCCTAACCAACAACCATAACTAATTTTACTAAACTTAAAAACAACGGTTTGACTCACACAATATGGGGTGAGCCGGGTGAGCCTCCCACTAATGAACATGTCAATCAATAAGAAATTCCTAGATTAAAATCCACATGCCATATTGGCAGTCTACTAATCGATACGTGACTCCAAAATTCTTACCTTCACCGGATTGCATCAACACTATAATTTTGGTGAGGGTGTTGCTGGATTTCTCTTATTATTGGTGGAAAGTGCCTGCTAAAGAGGTGTCGAGTGCATGTCCATTTTGTTTTGAAGTAGAACAGTATTGTGTTGCTTCCATATTGATTCAGGGTTGATAAAGATTCCCCACTGGATTACCACAACTCCATAGTTTGAGATTTCGCCTCCAAGTCGCTTAGGAGGTTGTCGCTGCATTTCTTCGGTCAATGGTGGGAAGATACCTAAGTCACGTCAGAGTCGCGAGATCACCAACAATAAACTACGAAAATAAAACATCAAAATAGGAACTAAGATTAAAATTAAACTAAAACCCTTGCTGTCATTCTAGGTGAGCCAATCTATAACCCAACTTTTCTACAACCCAGAAGTAGACACAACTAGGGAGCGGTTCCCTCTAAACCCCCCGCATATATGATTTTGTTGGTCAATGGAGATTCTGGTGTGTGCCAAAAAGCCCCGTTCGACGAGCACGGATGACGACATGAAGACTTGTTTTTATATTTTTTCAGTGAGTCAGACCATATATTCTCCACAGGATGACCCATTTTTGTTGCAGCCCGAAACCCACCACCACTACAAAACAAATCATTTGGGCGGTCCGAGCATAGCCAAAATACGTTTGTCCAGTGTCATCCACCAATTCACATCGTTTCTCTGCCACAACCACCACAAGCTTGTCGTGGCTATAGGTAGTGGTTGCAGGTGTTTATTGGATGACAAGGTGTGAGTGGTGTGGGATGTGTTTTATGGTAGGGCTAAAAGAAAATATTTTGTGTTGGATGTGCATGATGAATTTCAGGGAGGGGCAGGGTGTTGACCGATGCAAAAGCTGTGTTTAGCCCCTTGCCACCTTCTTTGTTTGGCCTCTCGCCAGCTTCTGTGTATCGCCAAAGTTGAGCAGATCTGGTGATTGTGTAGGCCTATCGCCAGCCTTTGTCCTTGGTCCATCGCTGAGATTGCTGCGTTGATCGGACATTTTCCATCTCATCTACCTGCCTGGTTCTACTAGGTATAGATCTCTTTTGGCCCACTTCTTTGTTCTACCGGCCCGCCAACTTTATGAAAGCGCTCACCTAAAGATTTTCCAATCTTTGAACCAAATCCGGGAACGATTGGCGGCCCGAGGTCTTCACCATTCTCCTAAATCTACCAATCGAAAAGATCAAGACTATACAAAGAATGGGGGAGGGGGAGGCCGCCGGGCCACCAGGGACGGCGACAGCCTCCCCCCTTAACTAAGATTTGAGTGTTGAACCTTCTGGTTTTCGAGAGAGTATTTTTATTGTGACTTTTGGTTTTTTTACTAGGTACTCAAACAACAGTACCAAAAACATATAATGCCACACACACAAAAATAAAAGGTTTGTACCTTTTTTTGATTATTACTAGTAGCTAAATATAACCAACTAGAATTTACTCGGCCATTTTTAACCATAAGCCACCAAATCTTAAAATTTTAATTTTCAATGGTTTTCACTCCTCTCAATTACATCACCCGCATTCATGTGCTTTCCATAACACTCACTGCCTTATACTACATGATGTGGAAATGTCAAGTCAAAGTGTTACTCAATGCTGAGGGTTTATTTGGCTTTCTTGATGACATATCTTCCATAGCTTCTTTTGACGTCAACCTTTCCTTCACTGAGTCCCTCCCTCTCTCACTTGCTCTTTCTCTCTCATGCCAGTGTCTTGGATTGCATAGGACAAGTGGTTGCAAGGCCTCCTTTGCTCGTTGCTTTCTTAAGAGGCGATGCTTGGGACAATTGGTTGTGACTCACTTAACTTGACATAAAGATTAAGGAAATGCATAAAAAATGTATAGAAAGTAATATGAAATATGACATGAATTGAACTGAAATATTTACTATTAAAAAAGTTAAACTATACAACAATAAAGTGCATTTAAATTGGAAAAGAAAGCATAATAATTACAATTTTTGGAAAAAAAGAAATTACTTATTAAAACTATACTAGAAGGTTCCAGTAAGAAAATGTGACAGCGATTTAGTAATTTTACAAAAAAACATAATCTTCCTCATCCACATCACACTAAATAAAATATCTATATTAATTAAAACGTAAAATCCTCTAATTAGCACTATCTTACTAAAGCTGTTTATATTTTTAGTAGTCTATATAGCTATACTTAGTAAGGTTATATCATAAAGGCATAATGTTTCATGAGTGTCGGAAGTCTGGGGAATGTGGAACATAATATATGCTACAAATGTGCATTTATAACTTCGAGGTTAGATTCAAGAAGCGTCCAAATCATCATTAACTCTTTCTTCATTTAAATATGATGGAAAATGCTAAAGGACAACTCAAGGGGTACTTCAAACCAACAAGGGGTTTGAAACAAGGAGACCCCTTTTCCCGTTCCTTTCTAGCATATTAACTGAAATCTTGGCAAAGAATCTAAAAAAGGCAGTTTCAGAATGGCAATTTCAAAAGACATGGAACAACAATACCCATTTCCCAGCTTTCTTTTGCTAATGGCACTGTCATATATGGGACAAGAAAGACATTAAAAAAACTTAATGAAATTCTTGGATATTTATCAAAGAGCAACTGGACAAAAGGTGAACTTCTTAGAGAGTTCATACTACTCCTGAAAATTAAGTGAAAGGAAAAAGGATGAAATCAGACTTATAATGGGAATGAACCAGGGTGTAATACCATTTTCTTCATCTTGGAGTTAAAATTTTAAGGGTAGAAACTGAATCTGCATCTTAAGGATTTAATAGATAGAACTGGAGAAATAACTAGCTATCACCAGGTGTAAGACTGATTCTGATAAAGCATGTACTCACTACTCTCAGCCATCCCTCAATATACCTGGTCAGTCACAACTCTTACTTCCCACACTTTAAAATAGATGGAAACTTTGATGACCAAAAACACAAAATGAGAACATTGAAAACCATTGTTACCCAACTCAGGAGAATGGGCTATGACTAGGGACCTACAAACAGTAATCGACTCATTTTCAACCAAAATCCGGTGGGAAATGCAGTTAGGCACAACCCCTTGGGCAAGATTCTTGTGGTCTCTCCCAACAACATATTGAACCTCAGAGATTTGGACAAGATACATGAGTGTGGATGATTTTTGCCAGACTAACTCACAAGTAATCAATGGAGATGGTCAGGCCAACTTCTGGACCACAAACTGGACGAGAATATGTATGCTTACAAATTTCACATCCCTTCCTTCAAATCAAGGACTTCCAAGTTAGTAAAGCTACACTCATTCTCTCACTAGAAGGTCATCTACCTAGTGAAATCATGATGAAATTGGATCAATAGATAAAATTGTCTGAGCTTGGGGATTTTATGATATGGAAAATTCAAGAAAATGGTTTATTTACTATTAAATTTGCCTACTCTGCTCCAAGGAAACAAAAACCTCCCATACAGATACTGTCAAAATTATGGAATTCAATAATTTCAAACAATATTTCTTTCTTTGTATGGAAATTATTGAATAATGCTTTATCTTTTGACAATATCTTAATGAGAATTGGTTTTAGTTTAAATTCATCATGATAACCTATCCCATTTTGTCAACACATGTGTAGCCGCTGATCAATTATGGAAACAATTTCATACATCCATGAACTTACCTGTGATTCATTTCTAGTCCTTCTTTGCTAGAATGCTTTATTATTGGGAAATAGTGAGGTTTTCAAAAATAAAACAGTCATTGATTAGTAATTTATCCATGATTATAATATGGGAATTGTGGAAGGCAAGGTGTTTGAAAATGAATGAAAAAAACTATTTAAGTAGTTTCCATTTATAAGATTGTAGCCCATATGTCTTTAACACTCTTCCCAACAACCTATTCTTTCTATTATTAAAAAAAGGATGAGATCTTTGTTATAAAAGACATTATTCCACCACACCAAAAAAGGAAAAAAGTTTGAGTAAAGTGGCAAAATAACCCTGACTTTAGACTGAAAGTGCCAATATAACCCTGTAAAATTATAGAGTGCCAAAATAACACTAACTTTATAAAGTATGTGCCAATATAAATCTGAGAGACGTTGACTCCAATGGTCAGCACCAGAATTGACCGATTTTTATAGTAAATAACAATTTTACCATTGAATTTAAAAAAAATGAAAAAAATAATTAAGAACATAAAACCCTTTGTTGGCGGCGGCGGAAGAAGAAAGGCAGAGCCCTTTTCTTTTCTTCTCTGCTCTATCTCTTCTCTGATCCGCCTCTTTGCCCATTCTCCAATCTGCCTCTTGGCCGAATTGCTTCGATAGAGCTCACAACCAATGACAAGCTCTCAGGCGGGAACCTTCGGGTTGTTGTTGAAATGCGCCTCATAATCCAAAATCTGATGGAGATTGCTATAGACCACATCGAGGAAATCTTCGTCGTCGATAATGCCACCACCGCCTCACCTCCTTCCAGCACCACCGGATGATTTTTTTAAATCACAGATGAGCAGCGCCGGTGGGTGGTGGGGAACTCATTTTCGCAGATGAGCAACACCACCAGATGAATTCGTTGTCGCAGACGGGCATAAGTGATGGATGGCGAGGAGCTCGGCATAAGAGCAGCACAAGTGGGTGGTGGGAAATTCGTTGTCACAGACAAGCAGCACCACCAGACGATACATTGTCACAGACGGGCAGAAGTGGTAGGGAGCCTTTCCACGAAGCTGGTGGGATTGGCAGCGGGGTGGTGGAGATTGGTGACGGGGATGGTGGTGATTGGATGGAGTTTGGCAGTCTTCACATCCATTTGATGAACCTCAAGCTTACGCATCGCGGCGATAACAAGTATCATTCTAATGGAGCTTATTCTTGACAGGGGAATAATTATCAA
>JAULKK010000007.1:13392026-13402093 GCA_032355705.1 Rubia peregrina
GGTGATTGAGGAGGGCGGAAAATGTCCAGTTTGCCATAGGGTAATGAAGAAGGTGAGGAAGATTTTCAGTGTGTAGGTAGAAGATTTTCAGACGCTCTTCACTCGCAGAATGTTGTCCATGGATACATACATACATACATACTACTTCAAAGTTCAATCTTCATTCTTCAAAGCTACTCGTGTGAGTACTGATATCCAGATGGATGGATTTAAGGATGGTTGTAGAACCTTAAGTTTCTGTGATCAAGTGTTGTGTCGATCTTCTTCGATTTTTGATTCGTTGATGGAGCTTCACAAGCCAAAGGAAAAAGTATAAAAGCAAACTGTCCAGGATATTTAGTAGGATTTTTGTGTGTGTTGTGCCTTGATGTACGCGTAAGAATCCAATGTAAAAATATGTAATCACCTGGTAATTTTTGGTATTATACCTGGAGAAAATAAATAAGGTAACCATCACAACCGAGGAATTGGAAAGTAATTCTCCTCCCACAAATTAAACTTTCTTTGTTCATAAATATTGTCATAAATTGAAATTCGAAATTGCACTTTCTTCCACAAATCACAAATTACACTTTCTTAGACGCATTGAGGCTTACACTTACTCAACCTGCAGTTTGTCTTCTTCAGGTATGTTCTTCAAACGATTTGCTATCCATTCGCATTCGAAAAACAGTCATAATTTGTTTTGCTTGACCACGATCGTGTTTTCTCTCTCTTCAATATAACGATACTTCAACTAATCTCTGAAATTCACTTCTGTTTTGAGAATATGTCATTTATTATAATTTTGTTCGGTTTGCTCAATTTTAGTTCAGTTCAAATCAGTCTGAAGGAACGGGAACTGCATCGAAATCGAAATCAGAATGACGAAATCAGTCGTCACATTGGTTGTGAGACTAGTGACTGCGATAGTAACACTTGTCGCAGCTGGTGTAATGCTCAGTAGCTCTCAACGTGTTCAACTGCAAGATGGTTTCATATTCATCGCAAAATACTACAACTTTGGCAGTTTCAAGTGAGTCATCAACCAGCTATGTATTAATCGTTCCAAAATTATATAACATGAGCATAATTTAATTATGTTATTAATTACATCTTCATGTTTGTGTGTAGCTTCTTCTTGATTGTAAATTCAGTTTGCAGCATATACAGTCTTCTTACCATTCTTCTTCCCGCCGGAAGCATGCTTTACAGGATAGTTCTTCTTTTCGACGTGGTAACTAATCTAACCTCATCTTCCTTTACACAGTAATCCCACTTATCGTGTTTCATATTGTTAGATTAAATAACGTTTTTGTTTTTATAATTTTCACACTTTCGTGATATCAGAGCTAGCAGTAATTTGAAAAGTGTTTTGGTGAATTTTGTAGGTTTTGGGGATGATGCTTAGTGCGAGCGTGGCAGCGGCTTGGACGTACTACAACCTTTTAAGCAAAGGAAACGTGAATGTGCCATGGGGGCCTATCTGTCAAATAACCCCAAAATTTTGCGATAATGTTCTTGGAGCCCTAGTAGCTGGAATCATCGGATTCTCCACACATACTATTCTCATGGCTTACTCATTCCATAAGATTTTTAATCCTACTCTAGGCCCCGAGTAATTCAGTGTAATTCAGTTCAAATCAGACGGAAAGAACAGAGAGTTTGGAGTTAATATCTATCTGTATGGTTTGGTATGGAAAGAAAATAGTTTTATGGCGCCTTAGAAAGTGTATTCCAACTGTATCTTGCAATTTTTTTTAAAGGAAATTTTGGATATATCTCAATTGTTCTTTCAGTATACCTTTCGCACCATCATTTTAATCTGCAAATATTGATGGGTCAAAAGACTCAAAACCCAAGGGTTTAACATGCATAGCTTATGATTTTTTGACATGGGAGGTTTGATAAATGAGGTTTCTATGTATGTGACGCACTTATCTTATTGAGATTTTTTTTAAATAGCTCATTTTTTTCATTTTCGGCGAGATTCCTTCAATTTCATCCACTCAATTTCTTCTTTTCACTTTATATATTCAATTTCATCCACTCAATTTCTTCTTTTTACTTTCTGTATTCAATTTCATCCACTCAATTTCTTTAAATAAATCCATACACACATACATATTGTGCCACAAATAGAGAATTGGAGAGAGTATGAGTTTGTATTGTGAAAAGAGGTATTTTAATAAATTATGTGATGGAGTATTAAATATTGTACCTCTGTACTCTATAAAGGAAGAATCGTAATAATTTCACATTAGGCATTATACTTTTAACTTTTAAAATCATATTTTAACTCAAAATTTTACTAAAAAATGTTCAGTATGGAAACATAAATATTATTTTATATAAAAAGTACGATATCAACAACAACATTCGAGTTTAAAGGTGCAGTTTCTAGATTGAAAAATATAAAATAATAATTATTATATATCTTATAAAAATTTAAAAATTTAAAAAAATTAATATTTTCACTAAAAGGTACCGTGATAATATTTTTATAACTTACGAAAATATTAAATTTTAACCGAATACTAAACCATATGATATTTATGTTATTTTACTAAGGAGGACTATAATGAGTACTATGCTTTCCTAGTGTATCGTGGCTTCCACCCTATTTTCCCAGCACATGCATTCAATTTAGTAAATGCATACGGACAACTATATTATTTATGCCCCTTTAATTTCCTTCACGAATGTAACTTGTTCCACCGTAATTTGCACGCTTACTATTTGACCATTAATATTATTAAACTTTTATCATATATTTGAATAAATATATAAATAATAATATTATCGTTATGTGATATAATTGAATTCATCGCAATAAGTAGTATTCAAATATCAATTTTTTATTTACTGTTATTATACGTAGTTTAACATATTAGGGGTTAAACATGTTTTTTGAAGATCGTGAAAAAGATTTTGTGCCGCTTATGTTGGGACGGAGGGAGTGTGTGTGTGTATATATATATATATTTAATCGAGTTGTAAGCTACTATTTCCTCCGTCCCACGAGTATTGATATATTTACTTTTTTTCAATTCAAACTTAATAAATTTTAACACTAAATATAGATTAATATATTTATAATAAAATATTATGTAAAATATTAATAAAAAATTAACAGTTATTTTTAAAATATTAATTTTTATGCAAAATTGTTTAGGTAACTATTAATTTAATTATTTCACCTCCCACGAACTCAAGTACCAAGTGCAAATGTTAAATAAATTCCACGTGGCACATATTATTATAGAGTTCAAAGTTTGGTGTAGTATGTAGCTAACTAATCGACGAACAGGGGATATGGTTTGTTCAGATCCTCTCCGCTGCCATGGTGGGTGTAATCTCCTCCTCCCTCCAATCCCTACTTGTACCTCCACAACTTCCCGATTCCCGCGGCCATGGCCGACGACCACGCCCCGCCAAAACTAACTGCCTCCGCAATTCGTCGACACCTCATCATCTTCAAGAAAAAGAAAAAACCAATGGGGCTTCTCTCCTCCGGCGCCGCCGCCCGTCCCTCCCGCTCCTCCGCCTTGTTCATCCCTCGCTTCTTCATCATCGTCACCGTCATCTCCCTCAGCCTCCTCATCTACTTCGAGGTACCGCCGCACATGTTTCGTATTTCATTCCTTCATTTGTTTTGAAACGTCAATTTCGTTGCTGTGAACAGTAATTATTCGGTCAGTTATCGCTTTTCAGATTGCAATTCGTGTAATTTTTAGTATAATCCTGTAAATGAACGTAAAATTTTGATCTCGAATCTGTCACTGTTTTCTGATGAAACTGGCGTCGAGTCCGTCACTGGTAATATCATCGGTTATTTGTTACTTGTGAGTATGATCCTGTTGATTTAGCAGAATGTTCATTTGTATATCAAACCTGAATCTGATCTCCAGTCCGTTACTAATTTTCTGACAATATGAAACTGATCTCGAGTAGGTTACTAGTGATTAATCGATAATCTGTAAGTATAATTTGATAAATATGGTGGATTGATCTGTCACTGAATTCAGTATGAAATCTTAGGTGGATAGTTTGGTGAGCAGTGTCGTTTCCAGCAGTAAGACAATTCGGGGGCACAATTTGCAACCGACGCCCTGGCATGATTTTCCTCCGAGATTATTCTATAACGAATCGAAATACTCCACCTTCTCCACCATCTTCAAATGCTCTTACCTGACGTGTGGCGGAAGGAGCAATTCTGCGTACGAACCTAAGCAGGAAAAATATGGCAATGCCAGGAGTAAATCCAGGGACAGGATCTGTCCGGAAGCGTTTAAATTCATACATCGTGATTTGGAGCCATGGATGAAGACGAAGATCACAAAGGCGCATGTGATGGAGGCTCAGAATTTCGCTTCGTTTAGGGTTACCATAGTTAAGGGGAAAATGTATGTGGAGTTGTACTATGACTGTGTTCAGAGCCGGATGATGTTCACAATTTGGAGCTTCCTGCAGCTCCTGAGACGGTTTCCAGGGGAGATTCCTGATGTGGATTTGATGTTTGATTGCATGGATAAACCTATGGTTGATCGTGCTAATTTTACGTCGACTCCGGTTCCTTTGTTCCGGTATTGTACAACTGCAGAGCACTTTGATATTCCCTTTCCTGATTGGTCCTTCTGGGGATGGTAAGTTTTTCTTGTTGTATTTAAATCTTTTCATCCATATGATTATTTGCTCATTGACTTTTGCTTGAAGTTTACGAGCATTGCTTCCTTAGAAGTCCATGATAATACTATGTGTGTACTCTTTTGGAGTAGAATTTGGAGTCTATGTTCTGTTTTGAATGGTGCCAGGTGTAAAAATTCCATTTCTATCCATCAATTGATGCAGGTTTCCGATTTTTCAAGTTGTAGATTTCATATTTCAAGATATACTCCCTCTGTGGTGAACTTAAACAATTCCTGGTGTATGTTGAGAACACATATTCTTGGACCAATTTTAAGCATACCAAAAAAAACGAGGAGAGTTTTTTTTAATGATTTCATTGTTGATATGATAGGTTATTTGTTTTCATTGATTAAATGAGATTTAATCAGTTCATATGGACATTGTTTTGGGACTTCCAAAAATAGAAATTTTTATCTACATTTTAGGACTAGGGGATATTTTTTGACAGGCCAGAAATCCAGATACAACCATGGGATGAAGAATTCAGAAGCATACAAAAGGGTGCCGCAGCTAAGAGTTGGACAAAGAGATGGCCTTTTGCATACTGGAAAGGAAACCCTGATGTTGCTTCGCCTATTCGAGAAAGGTTGATGAAATGCAATGACACTACGAGGTGGAAGGCTCAGATTCTACGACAGGTTAATCCGTTTGCCTTTGCTTGTTGTTATCACTCATTACTTGGGAGACTTGAGAGAATGTATGACTTTTTAAATGCCTCAGCTATTGTGTTCATTTCATATTCATTCTGTTTTTGGTTTGCAGGACTGGGGCGAAGCTGCAAAAGCAGGCTTTAAGGACTCCAAATTATCACAGCAGTGCAACCATCAGTAAGTTCATTTACCACTCTTGCGCGAAATCATGACTTTTGGAATGATTTGAGTTGGATTTATGGACTTATGCTGACAGTATTTGCAAATTATTTTTTAGCTTGTAGATGAATGAAACCTGCATTTTCTGTTTCATTTATCTAGTTGTAGTGGATGATGAATGAAACCTACCATTACGGTTTATAAAATACTTGGGAGTATCTGTCAGACTGCTGGGATATTCTGTGCAACCAACCATAGTTTAATGTCACATTCTATACTGAGAGTGTCTTAATCTGTAGATTTTGTTTCATTGCGTGCTACTCTATTCTGCAGATATAAGATCTACGCCGAAGGATTTGCTTGGTCTGTCAGTTTGAAATACATCCTGTCATGTGGCTCAGTTCCGCTCATAATTTCTCCAACATATCAAGATTTCTTCAGTCGCGGCCTTACTCCCATGAAGAACTTCATGCCAATCAATCCAAATGAGATGTGCCGGTCCATAATGCACGCTGTGAGATGGGGTAATATGCACCCCTCTCAGGTACCTCTACATATATCTACCTCTGCCTCCTTATGATGAAATTGTTCCGACATTTGTGTCTATAACACGAATTCTCTTAACAGGCTGAGGCGTTAGGAAAAGCTGCCCAAGATTACATGGGAGATCTAAGTATCGATAGAGTGTATGATTACATGTTTCATCTTATAATGGAGTACTCAAAACTGCTAGACTTTAAACCTACTCAACCTCCGGCTGCTAACGAAATGTGCGTAGAATCGGTTCTTTGCTTTGCGGATGAAAAACAAAGAAAATTACTTGAGAAGTCACTTGCTTATGCTGCAATAACCCCTCCATGTTTGCTTCGGCATTAGCTTTAGAATTATCGTTATGAGAAATCACAGTGTAGATTCTGTAGAATGCATGGAATTGCATAACGATGTAGTCAAAACATCTTAGCATATTATTGAAATTCCACTAATTATGTACGCAGCGAGTGGAGAAAAGGCAGAAAAATATCAGGATTAGATCAAATAAATAATCTCGATGCATTATTTTCAGTTGTTTTTAACCCTTAATCAAGGAGATTGTACAGTTTAATTTGAGCAGAAACTCCAATCTTTCTGCTACTTATCACTAATTTATGACCTAAAATCAAGACTAATATTTTCTTGGGCAACGTACTGTCTTTTCATATTCTTTTCAATTAGAATAATAAAAAGATTTAAAAAAATTAGTTGCAATATTAAAATTTTATTATGCAACGTGTAGTTGTTATAAAGTTTGCGACCCGATTAATGCAACTCAAAAATTTATTTTAATTTCTTCTAATTTGCCATTTAAATCTTGGTCTTTACATGGCTTATGGAAATACCGTATGTCAAGAGACAGACTCATTTTCTTGATGACAAAAATCTCTAAATTTAAATCCTTACAACATTTAATAATAAACACAATTAAACCCTCGCGGCCTGCCTTCTTTATTTCCTTTCTTTTTCATTTGAAGAATGCATGTACACCTTTCTCTATAAAAAAAACCCTATCGTCCTCGGTTCAATTTCTCGTTCTAAAACACACTGTAATAAAGATTATGCTTTGTATATTAGACTACCTCCTTTTGCAAAAAAGGATATCATTTTGCTTTACTTTTTAAAAAATACGATAAGAAGGATTCTATATTTTTTAATCGTCTTATTTTATTATCAATTAAGAATAGTAATGACGTGTTAGTATATTTTTAGCTATGCCTTTGGTAAAATGACATCCTTTTACTTAATTTATGTTAATAGAAATTATTTCAATTAAAACTTGATTGCCTTAGATATCATTACATTATCTTATTAAATTTTAAGTAGAAATTTTAGCTATATTCTTCATTAATTTATTTTTTGATATAAACGTACAATTTAGTACTATCTCCGTTTCATTGGACGTGACACCATAGTCTTAGGTGATTAGATTTAAGTGAATAAAATGTGTGGATGAAATTGAATTTAGAAAGGGTAAAGTAGAATGAGTGGATGAAATTGAAGGAATCTTACCATAAAAGGAAAGTGTGTCAAATTGACAAAAACAACCAAAAAAATGAAAATATGTCACGTCCAATAAAACGAAGGAAGTGTGAAAATACAAATAAATATTACCAATATCACAGCTCCAACCTAACTAATTAAAACCAATCTGTGTTCCTCAAGAAATATTCGATATTCCAACTGGGCATTAAAGCCAAAACATGGGCTGAAATGAAAGGGATTTGTGGTTCCACGGTCATCCAAGAAAAAAATTCAGCCGGGCGAAAAGGAAAATAATGGAAAGGAGTAGAGAAGTTGAACGTGGATACTTGTAAAGTAGTTCCACTCCTATCTGAAAATCCCAACATTCGAAAGGTTGAAAATCATCAATTGCAAAAATAAAGTGATGCCGATAGATGCAAACTCGGCCTTTTCTATCTAAAAAAAGAAGCCTTTTCTATATTTGAAAGGAACGTAATGAATAACAAATTGACAATAGTATATGCAATCTACCAAATGAGAAGATTATTGTAAAAAAGTCTCTGAATTCGCTAAAGCTACAGCTTAATTTATTGGATTTGTGATGCATTTTCTTGAGTGGAGAACAAGTTTGTAGAATTACCGATCGCCGCTAAAAGTAACACTTCTCCTAGTCTGACTTGTGTTTGGCCTCGCTTGAAAGAACCATGTTTTTATTTTTAATTTTATAAATCGTCTCTAGTAAGAGAGTTTACAGGTTCCCTTTCTTGTTTTATTAAGTTTAGTCACTTTTGTATGATATAATGAGATAAACTCATTTACACGGAGATGCTAACTAAATATTACAATTCTAGTCTAAAACATCGGTGATGGCGAGAGAGATACACAAATATACTAAATTACATTACATTACATTTTAAACAAAGGCCTATGTGGTAATGTTAGGGCACACAGAGGATCAATGGCTCTCACCGTTCAGACATATGAAAATACTGACCCGAACTACCAAACAGAACCAGTCATAGTGAAGCATCAAATGATGATGAGAGAGATACATAAAGCCACTAAATAACACTCGGTATTACATTTTAAACAAAGACCTATGTGGCAATGAGTATGACACATAGAGGATCAGTGGTTCCCACTGTGCAGACATATGAAAATATTGACCCGAACTACCCAATAGAACCAGTCGTAGTGAAGCATCAAATGATGATGAGAGAGATACATAAAGCCACTAAATAATACTCGGTATTACATTTTAAACAAGGACCTATGTGGCAATGAGTATGACACATAGAGGATTAGTGGTTCCCACTGTGCAGTCATATGACAATATTGACATGAACTACCAAACATAACCAGTCATAGTGAAGCATCAACTGAAACGGACGCAAAAAAAAAATCCATCTACACTTCTTATAAAAGTATTAAGGCAAACAAAACGAAGAAAATGAAGCTCCCCAACTAAGATTCTAGTATGTCTCTATTTAATCCATTCGACTCTTTCCCTAAACTAGGAGACTAGAACCAGTCGTTTTAATGCCAAAAAATTTCTCGGTGATGTAAAAGAATAATTTTTAATGCGTATAATTATTTCTAACTTGATTCCAAAAGGAAAGTCCTAATCAATCAAGTTTACAAATTTGACTGAAATCTTCAGAAATAACATATCGCAGAAGTAAGCTATTTTAACGAAATTAACTTGGATTTCTCCTTCTCGTCTTTGAGACTTTGGACAGCAGATCTGAAGTCAATATAATTTTACTAGAAAGAGGTCGCCGAAAAATACAGTGAAAGCGAAACAATTCCTAACAAAAACCTAAATTTAAGAAACATGTAAAGTTGGAGAAAAAAACAAGAAAAGTGAGTAAAAGGGAAAAAAAATGACCGAAAACAATTTTTTTTTACAGAAATATAGTCTCCCACGCCAAAAAGGAGAAAAAATAAAAGTTGAAAAAATAAAAGTAAGAAGTACCTCTTGTGATCGTGTCATTGCTGAAGAAAGCTCTCGATGGCCATTGTAAACATTAGAAGAATTATGGCAACCAACTTGTAATTAAGTTTTGCACATCCTTCTACTACCATCAAAGATAAACAAATATAATTGATGTCATCGCGTCATTAAAAAATCCAAAATACTTATCTGGAAGCCATGATAATGTCCATCTTCCTCCTTATTATGTTGACTCGTGTTTACCCGAGGTGACCCGATTCGGATCCGGGTTGACCCAAGCTGACTCGACTCAGATCCTAGTTGACCCAATCTGGCTAACTGGATTTGAAATCGCCGATTCAAGCCAGGCACACCATGATACTTTCTAATTTATACATTCTATTTTTAGAGAAAGACGCATATGAGACCGTCTCACCATAAGTTATGGTGAGACAAAGTATAAGTAAACTTTTAAAAATTACATAATGTACCCCATGTCATTTCTCATCTTTAAATAATTATCTTTAGACCCTCCGTCTCATCATAAGAATGAGTGAGACCGTCTCACTCAAGTCTTTGTACTATTTGAGAAAGACTCATATGAGACCGTCTCACCATAAGTTATGGTGAGACAAAGTAATAAGTAAAGTTTTAAAAATTAC